>JAJIBD010008072.1:0-90580 GCA_021461705.1 Cryptotis parvus
CACCTCCTTGACTGCAGCCAGGGATCTGCAGGCATGGGGCACTGTGACCCCTCAGATCAAGTCGGCCCCCCATGGAAGCCTATCACAGCACAGCTCACGCTGCCGCTTGCAGCTGCGCGGTTCATCAATAAATGCTGGATTTAGAGGTGACTACAGAGTATGCCACCCGCACGGCAGAGCCTGGCAAGCTACCCGTGTCTTATTTAATATGCCAAAAACTAGTAAAATTTTAGACCTCATTCCCATGACCTGATGGAATGGTTAGAGGCTCTTTATGTTCCTGAGCAAGCAGGTGCCCTTGGGCTCTACTTGCATTGAGACAGGACATATGGAGATGTTTCTGGTGCCCGCTCGAGCAAATCGATGATGAATAAGAAAACAGTGAGCATTTGCTTGACTATTTCCTTAGATTACTCCTAATAGCAGCAAAAAGAAAATGCAATGTATATAATTTGGACTTATATTGTCATATTGTTTGGGGTCTGAGAGATAGTTCAATGGACATGACAAGAGTTCCAGGTTCTATCCCAAGTATCACAGGTTCCCCAGGCACTGCCAGGAATGACCCTCCTTCCAAAGAACCAATTGTGAAGGTGCCCCTCAGGAAAAAACAATATCTTTAAAACAAACAAAAAAAGCAAACGGGGGCAGGAGCGATAGCCCAGCGGGTAGGGCATTTGCCTTTGCACGCGGGTCGGCCTTTGCCGGCCTGGGGTCAATATCCCCAGCATCCCATATGGTCCCCTGACCACCTCCAGGATTAATTCCTGAGTGCAGAGCCAGGAGTAACCCTGAGCATAGCCGGATGTGACCCAAAAAAGCAAAAAAAAAAAAAAAAAAACAAAAGCAAATGTATTTCCAGACTGCTCTTTTTATTACACACGGCATGTCTCAGTGCAATCTGAGTCTTTGTTAATACGCAGTAGATATTTCATTTATTTTGATTTTTCATTTGTTTTGGGACCATGCTTGGTTGTGCTCAGGGGTTTTCTCCTGGGTCTCTGTCTTGCAGCGATCAATCCATTCTCACTAGCATGAGGAGATATCACAATGTAATTTTATTTTTTTTAGTATTTTATTTTACCACTGTGAGATATACAATTACAAAGATATTCATGTTTGGGTTTCAGTCATACAGTGTTCCAGCACCCATCCCTCCGCCAGTGCCCATTTCCCACCACCAATGTCCCCAATTCCCTCCCTCCTCCCCTAGCCTGCCTCTATGCAGGTTCTTTATCTCTTTTCTCTCTTTCTCTTTCTCTCTCTTCCTTCTCTAACACATTGTGGATTGCAATACATACATTTAGAGGTTTTCATGTGTATCTTTTTTGCTTATATTCAATGCTCAGTTCTAGGCTGGTATTATCACTTTTGACACTTATTAGCACACTGTACCCTTCTCTGTCTTACCTAATCTCTAACTCCCACACGTTTGTGGTAGATTTCACCTTTGACAAGACCTCCTGATTCCTGTTTTTGCCTAACCTTGGATCCCTATATAATTTTAATGTGCAATACCCTGGTATACTCCATCCGTGAAAATATTCATACTTTTCACTTTATTCCTGCAATCTGGTGGCTATGAAAATATATTTCATTCACTGTATCACTGTCTTCCCATTGTTCATCGATTTGTTTCAGCGGGCACCAGTAACATCTCTGTACGCCCTGTCTCAAGCAAGTGTAGCAATCATGGGAATCTGCTTGTTCCAGGGACAGTAAGAGCCTCAAACCATTCTTCAGGTCATGGTATTGAGGTCCATAACTGTTATTAGTTTTTGGCATAACAAATAAAACATGGGTAGCTTGCCAGGCTCTGCTGTGTAGGTGGTATACTCTCAGTAGAAGGCTCTCATCTCGAGCATTTACTGATGAAACTTATAGGGCAAAGATCAGGTTTTCTCTTGGATGGAGGTCTGAGGAACTATGGAGTCTGAATGTCGAGAATGACTGACCACATGATGTGTGGGTTGCTCTGGCTTCTACTAGGCATACTGGGATGACGGGTATTAGTTAGAATCTGTCTAGAACTGTATACAGTGTATAAATGTGAAAGATCCTGGGAAGGACCTTATCATATATTTCATTATAATTTTTTGATCCCATCTCCCTAGTTTCTAATTATTCTCATATTTCTTGGCCAGTCAACCTTTGATTTTCAGTAAAGTTGGCTTCTCATTCTTCCTCTCAAGCTGGCCCTAGAATTAGAAGCACATATCTACATTCTAAGATCTATTATGTCAACATTTCTAAGCATAAATTTATATATATATATATATATGCACATGCCGTGTTGTTTACGATGAGCACTTGTGGTCTAGTTTTTCCATTCTCATTAGAATCTTTTAACACTTTAGCTAGTTGCCTATTACACTCAAATGTTGTTATGAAGAAATCAGCGAAAGCTATTAGACTATTGAACAGCTAGCTCATCTAATAACAGAATGCACAGAATATGTCCATTTTTTCTAATAAGAGGTCTCTACGGAAGCATTCCCTCATAGGGCATCAGTAAGGTTCAAACAAGACCCAAGTATAAACAAACGGGTATGCATGCAAGTATAAACAAACGGGTTGCATGGAAGAGAGAAGAACGCAATAAAGCTGCCGTCTACACTCTAGTTTCTCCATCTCTCCTGACGCTTAATTTGCAAGCCTCGGACCCCGCCCACTCACTTTCCGGTTACCTGCAGGCCCTGAGGCTCTATCTGGAGACCACGCCCCCTAACGGATTTGCCCCTCCCACCGAGCTTGGCGTCCTCGTTTCCGTTAGCGGAGACTGGGCATTTGCCGTCTGTCCATTATAGTCCTCATCAAATGTTAACTGAGTTTGTGTGATTATTCCAGGTTTTACAGTTTTTAATGATCATTTAAAGTTTATATTACTTCTGGAGTCTTAGTCGTGGAAACTCACTTGTACGGAGTTGGGAACGACAAGGAGAAGTTGCTGGAATCAGACCGGCATTATCTAAGACAGCCCAGAGGGCGGTGCCGGGTCCTTCGTGCTTCAGTCGCGGAGCCCCCTCGGCCGCGCAGGCGCAGTGGGGACTCGCCATGCCGACTGTCAGCGTCAAGCGCGATCTGCTCTTCAAAGAGCTGGGCCGTACCTACAGTGAGTGCCGGCCTTCTCGCCTGCCGTGCCTGTCCGCCGAGGCTGGGACTCCTTCCAAAAGGGCAGCGTGGCAGCGTGGGCGCCGCCCGGCAGGTTTTGGCTTCGGGCGATCGGGAAGGGCCGACAGCCCCTGGCGCGGGACTAGGCTGTGGAGCCTTTCGGAGCTCCGGCGCTGCCATCGCGTCACGCACTGCCCGCCGTCCCTGCCATCCGTCCGGACGAGCTCTCTCGGACTCTGTTTTGCGGGCCCTGGCATCCGGGGCTGGAGAAGCACCGGGACTCCGACCCCGGGTTGCACCCCCGCCGGCAGCTAGTTCAGTGCGATCAGATGGGCGCTCCGTTTGTTCGGGGGTGGGGGCCGCATCCCACCGCATTCGTGTTCGTCTCCTGAGCCTCTGTTAGGTGCCAGGCTCCGCTTTGGGAGCACAGCGGCGCCAGGCTCTGCTTTTGGGAGTACAGCGGTGCCAGGCTCCGCTTTGGGAGCACCGCGGTGCCAGGCTCTGCTTTGGGAGCACCGCGGTGCCAGGCTCCTGCTTTGGGAGCACCGCGGTGCCAGGCTCTGCTTTGGGAGCACCGCGGCGCCAGGCTCTGCTTTTGGGAGCACCGCGGTGCCAGGCTCTGCTTTGGGAGCACCGCGGCGCCAGGCTCTGCTTTGGGAGCACAGCGGTGCCAGGCTCTGCTTTGGGAGTACAGCGGTGCCAGGCTCTGCTTTGGGAGCACCGCGGCGCCAGGCTCTGCTTTGGGAGCACAGCGGGTGCCAGGCTCTGCTTTGGGAGCACAGCGGCGCCAGGCTCTGCTTTGGGAGCAGCGCGCGCCAGGCTCCGCTTTGGGAGCACCGCGGTGCCAGGCTCTGCTTTGGGAGCACAGCGGCGCCAGGCTCTGCTTTGGGAGCACCGGCGGTGCCAGGCTCCGCTTTGGGAGCACAGCGGTGCCAGGCTCTGCTTTGGGAGCACAGCGGGCGCCAGGCTCCCGCTTTGGGAGCACCAGCGGTGCCAGGCTCCGCTTTGGGAGCACAGCGGTGCCAGGCTCTGCTTTGGGAGCACAGCGGCGCCAGGCTCCGCTTTGGGAGCACCGCGGCGCCAGGCTCCGCTTTGGGAGCACCGCGCGCCAGGCTCTGCTTTGGGAGCACCGCGGCGCCAGGCTCTGCTTTGGGAGCACGCGGCGGGCGCCAGGCTCCCGCTTTGGGAGCACCGCGCGCGCCAGGCTCCGCTTTGGGAGCACCGCGGCGCCAGGCTCTGCTTTGGGAGCACCGCGGCGCCAGGCTCCGCTTTGGGGAGCACAGCGGTGCCAGTCTCCGCTTTGGGAGCACACTGGTGCCAGGCTCTGCTTTGGGGAGCACCCGCGGTGCCAGGCTCTGCTTTTGGGAGCACCGCGGCGCCAGGCTCTGCTTTTGGGAGCACAGCGGTGCCAGGCTCTGCTTTGGGAGCACAGCGGTGCCAGGCTCTGCTTTGGGAGCACCGCGGCGCCAGGCTCTGCTTTGGGAGCACCGCGGCGCCAGGCTCTGCTTTGGGAGCACCACGGCGCCAGGCTCTGCTTTGGGAGCACGGCGGTGCCAGGCTCTGCTTTGGGAGCACGGCGGTGCCAGGCTCTGCTTTGGGAGCACACTGGTGCCAGGCTCTGCTTTGGGAGCACAGCGGTGCCAGGCTCTGCTTTGGGAGCACAGCGGTGCTGATGAGACGGTGAGGCACGCGCTCAGATCTAGACGAGGGGCGGCGATCCGCCTTATTAACAAACTACGTCTGGATGATGCCACTGCACTGTCGAGGAATAAAAAGCTGCGGTGCCAAGGGCTGCATCCCAGCCGTCGTCATGTCGGAGCCCAGGCTGACGTCATAGGCGCCCGCGGTTTTCATGCCGCTCTTCATGCTTCTTTTTTAAAAAAGTTGTGGATACAGTTGTGTTGACTTGTGGCATTTAGGGTTTGTTGTTCTCCACCCCCCACGTGTAGAGTATGCTACCCGCACGGCAGAGCCTGGCAAGCTACCCGTGTTGTATTTGATATGCCAGATACCAGTAACAATTTTAGACCTCATTCCCATGTACCTGATGGAATGGTTTGAGGCTCTGTATGTTCCTGGAGCAAGCAGGTGCCCTTGGGCTCTACTAGCGTGAGACAGGACATATGGAGATGTTACTGGTGCCCGCTCGAGCCAATCGATGATGAACGGGAAGACAGTGATACAGTGACAGTGATTTACAAAGTTGTGTCGATTGCTTGCAGGCATTCATCTTTTCCTACACCAGTCCCACCAACACTGTCACCTTCCCGCCGTTGTCTCCAGGTTCCCAAGCACCCTCCCGCCTGCCCCATCGCAGGGTCAGGATAGGCTATTTTATATTGCTGGTCTGCTAACTGGCTACAGAATGATCAAAAAATACTTAAGTGAAAGAAAGTTTGTGAAAATCGTATCTCATCATGGGAACATTACGCTCTTTTCTGAGGCTTTATTCAGCTATTTGTTGCCTTCTGTGTTAACGTTTTTGTTAGTTGAGATTAGATGGCTTCTGTTACATTCCCGTCCAATCTGGTGTTCTCCCTGGATGTTAGTGTGGTAGAGTTTGGAGATGTTGGTGGCCAACGGCGACATTTAGTTTGACATGTGTATTAATGTGTATTACTTTGAAATACACGTTTTCAGTTTTTATTTTTTATTTGAAAAAGTAAAAAAAATGCTGGCAACTCTCAGGCCCAACAATGCCTGTAGCGAAGCTTGGGCACTCTGTCAGCGAGCCAACAGGTCCACAGCCATTGGTGCTTGGGGACCATGTGGTACCGGGTCAGACTTGACCTGGCCCCGTGCAGGGCGACTCTGCTCTGAGCCTCCAGTGCTTTTCACCGTGATTTGGCCCAAGGTTGCTCGCAGCGAGTGGCCTGTTTCCCCACAACAGGAGCTCCCGTGTGTCCGGAATGCTTGGTGCGCTCAGGTGGTCAGAGCGGCTGCATGCCATCCTTGCCACTGTCCCCACCAGTGGCTTTCAGCCTTTACTCCAACCTTTTGAAAGCACACGCTCAGCCCTTGGGCTCCCTCTGGTGCTGTTCAGGGAAGTGTCGGCGAGCCTGCATTGGAGGGGATCCGCTGGGTGTGTCTGGCACTGCCTGGTTTCACTGGACTGCCTTCCAACTTGCTGGACCTGTGGTCTTCTCAAAGCACTATGTCCTGCGGTCACTCCTGTAAGGTTACCTTACAGGCGTGAAGACCAGGAGATAGGAATTGCTTGGGGCACCCCTTATCTCCTGCCCCCAGCAGAGCCCCCAGACCCCTCCGTCACCACCACTGTGCCCACCCCCCCCATTCAGCCACTGACGCCTCTTGACCATTTCCCCAAGTCCTTCTCTCTTCCCTCCCTGCTGCTGCTTGAACCGTGTGTCCATGGGGCGCTCCCCCTGCCTTGCTGCCTGCGGTGCCCATCTGATGCATGGGTGCGGTTGAAGCCCTTCACCCCACCCTGGCTTGCCCAGGACCCGCCGTTGGCAGGTCTCTTTTTCCTATGTGTTCTAGCCTCTCCCAGCCCCCGTCCTGAGTTTCCTCTGAGTTTCTCTCCAGATTTGCCTGCCACATCCCTGCTTCACCCCCACAATCTCTGCCGAAAGAATTTGTCTTTTGTGTGAAAGCCGAACTGACCCTAAGTTAATTCTTCGTGCTGCCCTGTAATTTGCTCTTAGCTATGTTCGCACATCTGGTTTCTTGAGTAAGCTTGGAAGTAGTTAAGGGAAGGAGTTGTGTTTTCATGATTTTTTTTTTATTTATTATTTGCCTTGCCTGCTGCCGCAATGCATGGTGTGTGGCTTTTAGTGTCAGATCAGGGGCTCTGGACTAGCTTTTCACTAGAGTATGCTGATAATGTGGTGGGCTGTATTAAGGTTTTGGTAATGAGAAAATACAGAAATCATCAGCAAAAGAAGATTAATTTGAGAATGAGTGTGAAGTTTTTTTAAAAAATCCGAGGCACTGTGATTAACAGTACCGTGCGTGATAGGGTTTCATGCATGCAGTTTACTGAACCCTCCCCAGGGCCCGAGTCCCTCCACCATCGGCTCAGTGAAGGACGAGAGCCGTTAGCTGCCGTAGACCTGCTGTGTTTCAGGCGCTGTGCCAGGCCCAGCATCCCCAGGAACGCACTTGAATCTTGCTAATGGCTGCAGGGTCTAAATAAATGCCACCAGTGCCACTTATGCACGAATATATAGATGAGAGAGTTTTCCTAAGGTGCCAGTCTCTCAGCTAGGAAGGTGAGAGACAGAATTCAGGCTAGGATTAGTCTAACTTACCGGTGACGGGACTTGTATAACATTCTTCCATTGTGCGCTGGAGTCTCCTTTTACACCTGATCCGACTCAGCAGGTGGTTTTCTTAGTGAATGTGACTGCCCAGTACTGGTAACCAGTTCTGTACCAATGTCCAGTACCCGTAACCAGTTCTGTACCAACTGTCCAGTACTCGGATCCAGTTCTGTACCAACTGCCCAGTACCCGTAACCAGTTCTCGTACCAATGTCCAGTACCCATAACTAGTTCTGTACCAATGTCCAGTACCCGTGAACCAGTTCTGTACCAACTGTCCAGTACCCGTAACCAGTTCTGTACCAACTGTCCAGTACCCATAACCAGTTCTGTACCAATGTCCAGTACCCATAACTAGTTCTGTACCAATGTCCAGTACCCGTAACCAGTTCTGTACCAACTGTCCAGTACCCATAACCAGTTCTATACCAACTGTCCAGTACCAGTAACCAGTTCTGTACCAACTGTCCAGTACCGGTAACCAGTTCTGTACCAACTGTCCAGTACCGGTAACCAGTTCTGTACCAACTGTCCAGTACCGGTAACCAGTTCTGTACTCCAGGCTAGAAATGGATGAATCAGACCCATAATAACTTTTGATTTTCTTACTAACCCCCACCCGAAAAACATTTTTTTTTTTTTTGATCGTGCTTTTTTAATTTTTTTTTTTGGGGTTACACCCGGCGACTCTCAGGGGTTACTCCTGGCTCTTTGCTCAGGAATTACTCCTGGTGGTGCACAGGGGACTATATGGGATGCCGGGATTGAACCCGGGTCGGCCGTGTGCAGGGCAAACACCCTAGCCGCTGTGCTATCACTCCGGCCCCTCTCTGGCTTGGTTTTAAATGGTTATGTCTGATGTTTGATATTTAGCATACTTGTTGTAAAGCGGTTAAATGAAAATGTATATGGTATTTTATCCTGAACAGATTAAACTCAACACTCCTTTTTTTCTCTTTTGCCTTCTCCCCCCCCCCCCTCCCCTAGCTGACGAAGAATTTGACGAACTCTGTTTTGAATTTGGTCTGGAACTCGATGAAATTGTAATGCGATTGGGTGTTTTTCACACGTTCAGAATATTCTTCAGAGGGGTACTGTATTTTATCTTTGTTGCTCTGTGGGAACATCTGTGGGCCCCAGAGATCATGTTGCTTTGTCTGAAAGGAGCTTGCTCCAGAGCAGTCACTTGAGTGGTCAGACCAGTGCTGGGGAGGTGAGGGAGACTGCTGCGGGCGGCCCCACAAAGGGGAGTCGCCTCCCTGGCAGCGGAGGGTCTTTCCTGCACAGTAGCCGTCTAGGAAAGGCACCTGGGACGGCGCCAGGACATTGCGTTAGCCACAGTGCGGTCTCCTCGCTCCTGCCCTCAGTTTCCTCAGGTCTGCGTGTTCATTTATCACCAAGCGTATTTTTTGTTTGTTTGACTGTTGGTCACATGGTGGCCACCAGGGCTGGCTGACCTGGCTCTGAGCGAAGCTCAGGGATCACGCCTGGCTTGTAGGACTGGACGTGGTGCCAGAGACTGAACCAAGCCCCAACCCGCTCTACAGTCGCCTCTCCGGCCTGGCCAGGGCCTGACCCTCTGTACAGTCGCCTCTGGGCTGGCCAGCACCCGACCCGCTGTATAGTCACCTCTCCGGCCCTTTAAAATGTTAACTTTTTATAACAGGATCGATTTTTAATTTGGAAGCTTTTAATTACAGAACAACAAAATGATTAGAAGATGTTGCTGGTCATTTCTTATAAACATGGCATTAGTACAGCGGGTAGAGTCCTTGCCTTATATGCAGGTGACGTGGGTTCAATCTTGGCACCCCGTTTGGTCTCACGAGCCCCGCCAGAAGTGATCCTCGAGTGCAGAGCCAGGAGTAAGCTCCAGAACAACAAAAAGGGAACACACAGATTTTTACAGGATTATAATTTGACCCTTTTAGGAAAATAGTTGACTGTTTCCTGATCTGCAGACTCAAGATAAAACGCCAGAAAGATGTTTTCTTCTTTGAAATCTTCTCTGCGTCTTTTGGATAGCAGTGGGTGAATGTGGTCAGGAATTCATTGAAATGCTAAATGGGTCATTGTAGAGTTAAAACATTTAGATGTATTTTGAGTCTTTGTTTTTTTATTGTGGGGCCACACCTTATGGTGCTTGGGGCCAGCCAGAAAGTGCCAGGATCGGAGGGAACCTGGCGCCTGGCACAGAAAGGCATAAGCTCTGCCACTCGAGGCCCACGCTGGCAGCAGGAGGCTCTCCCTGCTGGGACCGAGATAAAGGGGGGTTTTCACACAGCTGACCCTGGGTGGATCCTGACACTGCCCGGAGTAAGACTTGAGCACTGTCGAGTGTGGCCCCAAAACCAAAAAATAAAAAAGGACAGTCTGCTGCTTCAGAAGGATAACCATCTTACTACAGGGTTCAGCTGCCTATTAATCTTATTGAGCATTTTCTAGCACATACGTATTTTTAGATATTTTCGTTGAAGTAACATTGAATTATAACATAGGTTTGACTCTTGTATCATTATAAATTAGCATCTATTTAGGTATTACGGTCTTCTCTCTTCAAAGTCTTCATTGTTTTTTAGTTTCAGGATGGGCAAACCCTTTCTGTAGGGGGCCAGATAGTAAATAGCTTAGGCTTTGTAGACTAGTCTCTGGGGCCGCCACGTGCTGCGGAGACGATGTGGAGCACAGTGGGCCCTGGCCGTGTTACACCCGCACTGTGCTTTTGAGAACACTGGCAGGGCAGCGGGCTGGCCAGTGCTTGCCTTCAGTGGCCTTAGATGACTCTTGCTGATTTGGAATGAGTGAAGAAGCCTAAGAAGCCTGAGCTCAGTGAAAGTCAGGTCTGAGGACATTTACTATTTTCATATTTTGTTGCTCTTATTGTTTCACATGTCATAGACCAACTCTTTCTTGGGAGAAGAACACGTTTGCTGTGGCTGCTGTATCGGAAAACAAATGCTTTTAAACCCTTTTAAAATTTTTTTTTTTTGTCTTTGTTTTAGACTTCAGAAAAGGAAATTATCAGTAAGGAGCAAGGCAATGAAAAGGCAAAGGGAGCCTCGGATGTTGTTCTTTACAAGATCGACGTCCCTGCCAACCGCTATGACCTCCTGTGTCTGGAAGGGCTGGTGCGAGACTTCAGGTCTTCAAAGAGAAGTAAGGGGGATGTGTTCACGAGTGTTTCACCAGCTGGTGTTTCATTGCTGTTGCTGGTAACCCTATTGAGATGCCTAGAAAAATAAGATTGGGGCCGGAGCCATCGTACAGCAGGTAGGGCACTTGCCTTGCTTACGCCTGATCTGGGTTCGATCCTTGGCTCCCCACATGGTCCCCCGAGTCCTGCCAGGAGAGATTCCTAAGCACGGAGTCAGGAGTACACCCTGAGTGCTGTTCAATGTGTGTGGCCCCAAAACAGAAAACAGAAAACAAGAAAAAGATTGCTGATCAGATCCACCGGCCCTAGGTCTGCATAAAGAAATGATCAGAGGGCGAGATTCTTATAGATCATCACCATTTGAATTTGCTTCTGGCCTCAACTGGTAGCAACAGCTTAGTAAACCCTCAGGCAAGGACTTAATGTTGCCATGAGGAGATACAAGAATTTTCACAAGTTTTCATTTACTGAAGCATTTTTTGATAATTCCATTAGCTGTTTAGTGGTAACAAGCTATATAGAATTAATTATTTTGGGCCCGCTTAGGAGCAGGCTTGTAGGGTGGTTGGATAAATGGGAACAGTGGTGGTGGGATTGGGGTTGGGATATTGAATGGCTGTAACAAGCCATCATGAACAACTTGTAAAACCACGGTATTTAAATAAAGTTGAAAAAAGAAAAAAAAAGAAAATTTGCTTCTGTATTAAAATGGCTGCTTTCCATTGGGAGCATGCTTTAAACTGGAGTGGCGATACATTTATGACTCATTAAAAAATCGTTGAGTGGGTTCAGAGAGATTTGCTTGCCATTGGCTGCAGCGGTGAATCTGGCATGGTACTTAGTACTATGTGTGGTTCCCCTAAACAACTGTAGGGCTCACACTGTAGCATAGAGGTAGGAATAGCTGAGCACTGCCAGGTGTAGTCCAGAGTTCCCTGCCCCCTTAAAAAAACCAATTTTTTGAGTGGACTTAGTTGAGTTGCCTCAGTAACTCAGTTGGAATAGATAGCTCTATGGATTTGTTTTGGGTTGGGAGGGAAAATAGAAGTAGCAGAGTTAGGGCTTTAAATTCTGAGGAGCTTGGAGTAGCTCTTCCTAACTGACCAAATGAAGGCTTTATGTGTTGCTCCGCCATATTGGGGCAAGGTAAGTGACCTCTCTGGCTCCAGACTCTTCACACTGAAGTGTTTTGTGTGTGTATCTTGAGATAAACAAAACACACCCCCACCCTGCAGAGCTGGGGGATGTGGAGGAGCAAAGTTCCTCATAGACGTGAGGCACGTGCCCCACTACTTGGGCTGTTTCCCTGGCTCAGTGAAGATTTTTTTTACGCCTCCTAACATCATGCAAAAACTCTATGAGTCCTGAATATATAAGCTGAAAAGACGTGAAACAGTGTTAGCTACAAAAAATTACTTTGCCTGGGACTACATGTTCCCTGGTCAGCTGCCAAATAGCATGAACCAGGTGGGTGAAACTAAGGCTGTGATGGATGATTGGGATTAGATCAGAGGTTAAGGTGCTTAACTTTGGTGGTGAGCCCGGTTGCTTCTTGCCGGGCATTCAGACTCAAATATGTGTTTGTTTTTGGGCTGCATGCAGCAGTGGCTGGGGCTGTTCCTAGCTTGGTGCTGTGGGTCGGGTCACTTCTCACACTGCTTAGAAGACCGTGCCATGCTGGAGGGTCAGGCCTGGGCCTCCCACTGTGAAGTATGTGCTCCAGCCCTCGGAGGCCTCCCCACTGTCCACCTTACAATAGTGCTCCTGGAGAATGCAGGGCTACTGCACCTTGCACGTGGCTCACTCGGGTTACGCCCCCAGCATTGTGTATGGTCCCCTGAGAGCCTCCAAGGTCTAGGAGAGAGCTGGGAATAAGCCCCTCCACCTCCCTGGCTGTGGGCCCCAAGCAAACTAGGTAGTGGATTTCAGCCTTTTCCACCTGGGGAACTGTGGCTGCCCGTGGACTCGTGGTTGGTGATCTCGCTTCGAATATGTTTCCCAACGTGCCTGGTTTAGAATGTTGGTTTTTATAGCTACGCTTCGTGATTTTGTTGTTGTTAAATGACACAATTAGAAATGGGTTAGCTTACATCCCGTCCTGCTCAGAGCGTCTTCTTTGGGCCGGCATCATCTGCTTGCCTTGGGAGCTTGTCAGAAACCCAGGTCTCAGCCCCTTCACCCGTTGAATCAGAATTGATGGCTCAGTTGTGGTTTGAAATGCTGAAGTTTGCAAAGTACTGACATAAAACTGGTTCACAGCCTCTCCTGATACAGACCAGAGAGATGGTAGAGGAGGGAAGGCACTGGCCTTGCATGGTGCTGACCAACGTGTGATACCGGGCACTGTATATGTGTGCTGAGCACAGCCGGAGCATCCCCGAGCCCCCTGCTGGCCTCGCATGGCGCTGACCAGCGTGTGATACCAGGCACTGTATACTGACTGTGTGCTGAGCACAGCCGGGAGCATCCCCGAGCCCCTGCTGGCTGGCTCGGAGACATCCCTTCCCGAGGGTGCCTTTTTCTCAGGGAGGCCTTTCTCTCAAGCCCCAGATTCACTGTGTCCAGATGAGACCCAGCAGTCTGCTCCCTTTCTTTCTCTTTTTTCCTTTTTTTTTTTTTTTTGGTGGGTCTGGAGTTGGGGGTAGGGTAGGGTGGGTTTGGGCATACCCAGCATGCTCAGGGCTTCTTCCTGGCTGTGTGCTCAGGGATCACTCCAGGCAGTACTTGGAACAGACCGTATTTGGTGCAGAGGATCAAACAGAGCTTATTTTTTCTTCAGAATCTCAGACTCGTATGATTGGAATAGACGTCCTTTATTCTTATGAACTATATGAAGAGGTCCTTGGCGTGTGGCCTCAGGGGGGTTCTGAGCACTGGAGCTTGTCTCTGGAGAGCTGGTACTGCATTTTTGGGGTGGGACCTTCCAAGACAAGCTTGGGGCCAGCAGGGTCCACTTTTCTTGATGTTCTGCCAACAGGGCAGGAAGGCCTTGGGGGCTGCTCTGATGGTAGACGTGCATTACTGTTCACCAGCCCAGCAGTTCTCTGAACCCTGTGCTTTAGCAGTTTGGGGGCCACACCCTGCTATGCTCAAGGATCACTCCTGGTGGGGCTCAGGGACCATGTGTGGTGCTGAGGACGGTGCTGGGCCAGCCTTGTGCACGGCAAGCGCCCTACTTGCTATGGCTCTGGCCCACCTTGGCAGTTTTAATTGTTTCATTATATAGCCAAAACTCTGGGGGGAATATCCCAAAAGTTACCTGTTCTCGCCCCTTAGCTGATGCTTGACTGCTCCGGCATGCTTCGGCTTTGTCGAGCTTATGCTTATGCCTCAGCTCTGAGACCCCAGCGGTGGTCTCACTACTAGGGTCGTCCTACACCAGGTGGACAGCTTGTAACATTAGAAGCTTTGCTTTGATACCATTTTCTTGACTTGCCATAAAACTTCAGTTTGTCCTGAATCTGTTTATTTTGTATACCTTCTCTGCACAGAATAGAATATAATTAGCCTAATCGACTGTTTTGGTTAGTGACAGGCATTTGTCTTCACATTATTTTAGGATAAAGCCTCCAGTGTATAAGCGGGTATCACCTAAAGGAGAAATCCAGAAGTTGATTGTCACAGAAGAGGTAATGATGATAAATTCTTGGCAAACATTCTTTCATGTGTCTGTATTTATAAAGAGAAAGGGAACAGCTGATTCTTTTTCCAAATATAGTTTTATTCCATCAATTCCTAGAAGGGATGTGGTGTATTTAGTAGTTAACATTGTTTAATTTAGTTTTTAAAATTTAAATAGGATTAATTAGGGAATTCACTAACCAAGAATTATATTGGGAACAAGATGTCTGATTTCCATGAATCATTTTGGAAAATATTCAGATATTTAAGTTATATTTGAGATGTGATTGTTTAAATTGTGATATTTATAAAATTAAAAAAATACTAAGAGGATGTCATTTTCATAGAAATAACTGGATGCAAACTACTATAAGGCTTATTTTTTCTCATTTTGTAAATATTGACAAAAATCTTAGCAAAACGTAAATCCTATGTCAAATTCCATGAGGAATATTTTGTTACTGTTACCTTTCTAACTGGACAAATCAACTTGTATAAATGAAAATTTGTGATGGTGTCAGACAGAGTACAGCTGTTCTGAGGTACACCGCTGACATCCTTACAAAGAACTGTCTTAACTGTGCACCTCCAATGATAAATTTCAGACAGCCAAGATCCGCCCTTATGCCGTAGCAGCTGTTCTCCGGAACATAAAGTTCACCAAAGATCGCTACGACAGCTTCATCGAGTTGCAGGAGAAGTTGCACCAGAACATCTGCAGGTGTGCTCATCTCTCGGGCTGGCTCTTGGCGTCCTGCCCTTCTTGTTCCTTTTCCTCCTTCTTCTCTCTTCCCTCTCTCCTTCCTTTCATCTGCAGGTTTGTTGTTTTTGTTGTTGTTGTTTGCTTTTTTGGGTCACACCCGGCAATGCTCAGGGGTTATTCCTGGCTCTGCAACCAGAAATTACTCCTGGCAGTCAGAATTACTCTTGGCAGTAATTGGGGAACCATATGGGAGGCCAGGGAATTGGACCTGGGTCGGTTACGTGCAAAGCAAACGTCCTAACCGCTGGACTATCGCTCCGGCCCCCATCTGCAGATCTTTTCAGAGCCATTCTAAGTTAGCAGTAGGTGAGAGTCACAAGGTTTTAAATTTGCTCTCTCGAAGGGACCAAAGGTCAGACAATGGCAGTATTGATGCACACCGCTGAGTTGGTGGCGGGTTTGAGAGGAAGGGGCGTTGGTTCTGCGGGGAAGGAGGTGTCTGCTTGGGTGATGGGTGTGGAGTTGGGATCCTGAGCGTGGCGAACTGCCCTTAACCATACTGTAAATCGCAGAACCTCAGTCAGGTAAAGCAGAAAAAAATTGCTTTATCAGATAGTTGTTAGAGCTTCTAAGGAGCGCACCATGGAGAAATCAGAGTTGTGTTTTGAATGTTATGTAGTCGAAGGATTTGTCTTGTTTGCTTTTATTTGAGTCGTGCTTTTTTTTTTTTTTTTTTTTTGCTTTTTTGGTCATACCCGGCGATGCTCAGGGGTTACTCCTGGCTCTTTGCTCAGGAGTTACTCCTCGGTGCTTGGGGGACCATATGGAATGCCGGGGATCGAACGTGGCATGCGGTCGGCCGCGTGCAAGGCAAACGCCCTACCCGCTGTGTTACCGCTCTGGCCCGATTCGTGCTTTAATGGGACTCAGTGACTAGCGTCTGTGTCAGTGTTACTGTCATCCCTAATTCTCTCTTTTTTGGGGAATGGGGCTTTGGACGGTGCTCAGAGGTTATGCCTGGCTTTGCACTAAGGAACTGCTCGAGTGCTCGAGGGACCCTATGGGATGCCAGGATTGAACCTGGTTGGCCGCATGCAGGCGGATGCTGTGTTGTCGCTCTGGCCCCTCCTTACTCTCTCATATCCCTGCTTCTGTCCCTTTCTCTCCTAAGTGATAACTTCTGTTAAGTTCCTAAAGATTGTCCTTGGCAGATAAACTGTATGACAAATGAAATTAATAGCTTTTGATTGTATCTACACATTGAAGCGTGAGCTGCAGACCTTTGGTTTTCTCTGTTACATTAGGACTGTGTGACAGAATGTCTAGGAAACTCCAGGAAAAGGACTCCAATATAGTAGTTTGTTTTTCCTTTTCACTGAATCACTGTGAATTGAAGTTATTCATGACTGAGTTTCAGGTGTACAGTGTTCCAGGACCAGTCCCCTCACAGTGCCCCCTTCCTTCCACCATTGTCCTCAGTTCAATACGGTAGTTTTCGCTAGGTTTCTTTTTCCTGTTTGAGCCACACCAGCAGTGCTCGGGCTTAGTTTTGGCTCTGCTCAGGGCTCACTCTTGGCATTGCTCAGGAGACTATATGGGGTTCTGGGAACTGAACCCGGGTTGACCATGTGCCAGGCAAGAGCCCTCCCTGCTGTACTATTGCTCTGGCTCTACCTTTATCCTAATTTAATGCTTGTTTACTTGACTAATCTAACAGGAAATACAATCAAAAGAAGGTAAAGGTTAATGTTGACTTAAAAAAAATGCCCCGGGCTGGAGCAATAGTAGGGCTCTTGCCTTGTACACGGCCAACCCGGGTTCAGCACTGGCATCCCATATGGTCTCCTGAGCAATGCCAAGAGTGATCTGAGTGCAGGGCGAGGTCTAAGCACCGAGCACTGCCGGGTATGCTCCCCTTCACCCCCCAAATGTCCCAGTATCAGGCAGCTACTGAAATACTGTTTCAGGTTGCTCTAGAATTTGTCACTACTTCTCACAGGTGTGAGAACTGTTTATCGTCCTAAAGTTGCCATATGCTAGTAGGTTTTAAGGAAGTGTCAAATTCATTTTTTCCCAGTGCCTCACTCAAGTAAGCATCACGTACTCAAGGCCTGGGCTCTTCCACTGAGCCACATTTCTGGCCCTTAAATAGTTTTTTGAAACATACAGTCTGTTATCTTTAGAATTTCTGTTCAGAATATTCAGTTCCCTTTCTCTTTCTCTCTCTCATACTTAGGAAAAGAGCACTGGTTGCTATTGGTACTCATGATTTGGATACAGTGTCGGGCCCCTTTACTTACACAGCAAAGCGGCCTTCAGATATCAGGTTCAAACCTCTGAATAAGACCAAGGAGCACACGGCTTGTGAACTGATGAGCATATACAAGGTAAAAGTTCCTTTGCATTTTCATGGTGACTATCTAAATTACAAATTTCTTTCAGAGTCAAGACTTAAAAATAGGGAAATGCAAAAAGTGCTTAAAGAAAAAGAGTGTGTTGGGGCCAGAGTGATAGTACAAGTGCTACAGTATGTAGGGCATTTGTCTTTCAGGTGGCCCAGGTTGTAACCCTTTATGGTCCCCTGAGCCCCCCAGGAAGGTATAATCAGGTGTGGCCCCAAAAAACCGGGAAAAAAAACATGAAAGAGTGTTTGATGTCAGCCTAAAGATTTTGCTTGGTCAATAGTGTCCCTTCGGCATAGAATTTTATTTTCTTAGGGGCCAGAGTGGTAATACAGCAGGTAGGGCATTTGCCTTTTGTCGGGAGCTGCTGGTGTCCCCAGTAGTATCAGGACAGAAATTCTCTTCTACCTCTGAGGCTGCCGGGGAACAGATGAAGACTCATGAGTCCTGTGCAGTTCCAAAAGGCTTTTAGGAGACCAGCCATAGCATGCAGAGCCTCAGATGCAACGGGGAGAGATGGCATTCAGCTCTCCCCTAGCCCAGCTGACCATGAGGCTCCCAGGAGGACAGATGGGTTTTGGGAGTGGGCCCATCACCTCTGGGGGCCCCGGAAGCAGCCGGATGAGACTCGCCCACCACAGTGGCCACCATTTTCACTGGAGAGACGCCTATCTCAGACCAGATTAACAGAGTAGCCGAAGTTCGAGTCCAGGTAGGCGGCTCCCAGAAGTGGAAGTCACCGGGCATTCGTCACATGGATCTGGGGCCACCCCTTC
Organism: Cryptotis parvus; assembly: GCA_021461705.1. NCBI lineage: Eukaryota > Metazoa > Chordata > Mammalia > Eulipotyphla > Soricidae > Cryptotis > Cryptotis parvus. The sequence goes on from JAJIBD010008072.1 coordinate 18,051, forward strand.
CCTTCTCTGTCTTGTTCTGGAGCCCGGTGGCCCTGCCCAGGAGCTGCCCTGGGGCGACCAGCCATAGCACTCAGAACCTCAGATGCAACGGGGAGAGCTGGCACTCAGCTCTCCCTAGCTCAGCTGACCTTGAGACTCCCTAAGTCCATCAAATTAGTGGAACCAATCATGTCCTAGAATATACTGCATTCCTCGATGTGTAGGAAAGGTAGGCAGGAGGGAGAGATAGAAAGGAGATACAGAACCCGCCATGGAGGTGGGGAGGTGGGAGGGAGCTGGGGACACTGGTAATGGGAGATGTGCACACATGGAGGGATGGGTGTTGAAACACTGTAGAACCAAAACTCAAGCATGAGCTTCTTGTAACTGTATGTCTAAAGGTGGTGTAATAAAATAATTTTAAAAAAAGGCTTTTATTTTTTTTTAACATTTTATTATACCACCGTGAGATATACAATTACAACGTTGTTCACGCTTGGGGGTTTCGGTTACACAGTGTTCCAGCACCCCGCCCTCCACCAGTGCCCCTCAACCACCACCCATGTCCCCAATTCCCCTCCCCCCACATCCTGCCTAAATGGCAGGTTCTAAAAAAAGGCTTTTAATAGTACAAAAGCTCTACCACTACAATCCAATATAATGAAAGAACTCTAGCTCTGGTCAGAACTTAGACCATACATGAGAGCCCAAGTCTCCCACTAGAGAGAATCCCGCCAGAGAGAGTCCTACCAAAGAGGTTCCTACCAGAAAGGAGTCCCACCAAAGAGAGGATCTCACCTGAAGGAGAGCCCTACCAAAAAAGGGAGAGTACCTCAAGTCAGTCCCCTTATATACACCAAAGTAATCCTAACTTCAGGGAGGGTCATGTCAACAAAGAACCCTAAACAGAGTGTAGAAGAGCAGTGCCACACCCCTATTGCAGGTATAAACAAAGGATTACACCAAGGACTAATCCCTTCTTCTGAGATTATCTCTTATGTAAAACACTGGAGAGAGGGAGGGGCTGGTATAAAGTAATACATCTTAATTTCATGGGCTTCATGTAATCTAGATGGTACCCACAAGGTCCTTCTTATTTATATTATCTGCTCCAGGGTGATTCTGAGTATCTTGTTCTCTGTATACTGAAAGGGTCACACTCGCATACTTGAGAGCAAACTAGTATGATCCGTCCTATCTTCTTAAACGATAGTCTCAATGTAGCCAGGGTGGCAGTCTCCTGGTGAATTCTAACTGTCCCACACTGGGTGCAGTGGGTATAAAGAGGAGCTGTGCCTAATCTAGATAACATAGAAGTCTTAGTAGAAGTATAATAGTAAGTCAGAAGTTACTCATTCAGAGTCAAGTGACTTCTGTAGCTGCCACACCCTCCATCAGTGTTTATATAGGAGAGATCTTACTAGTATGAACCCTGGCTTAAGAGCATGTAATTAGATTAAGCTGTGAGTGGATAAATAGCAAAGCTCCCAAGCTAGCTGGGCCTGTCATCCACAGCCTTTCATGCAGCAGACCTGAGTTTGATCCCTGGCATCCCATATGGTGTCCCAGGCATCGCCAGGGGTAACCTGAGCATCTCTGGGTGTGACAAAAAAAAAGAATTTTACTTTCTTAAACTCTTGGATGATTTTAATTGGCAACTAGAACTGACACCCCCTAGTCTGGAACATACTCTATCATAATACTTGTATTTGAAAATAATTAAATCTCAGACAAGTGAAAGGAACAAGAAGGTTCAGCTAGCTTTTGGGGATGATTGTTTGAGCCCCGTCCGATGGTGCTCAGGGCTAACGCCTGTTAGTGTTCAGGAACCATATGTGATCTTAGGGTTCAACCCAGGGTCAGCCCCATGCAGGGCAAGCGCTGAGAGTTAGTTTTACTTGTTAGTTTTAGTTGTAATTTTCAGTGGGAAGCACTATTTAATAATGTGTTTCTCATTATTAGCTATTTAGATTTCAGCTGGGAAAATGATTTAGTTGCCACTTTTTTTTTCTTTCCATTTTAAAAAAAAATTTTATTACATCATTTTTGGACATAAAATTGCAATATGCTCATGCTCGAAGTTTTGGTTCTACAGTGTTCTAACACCCATCCCTTCACCCGAACCTATCTCCCATCACCAGTGCCCCCACCTCCCTCCCCTCCCGCACCCTAACTACTTGGCGGGTTCTGTATATCTTTTCTCTCTTCTCTATCTCTCCCTCCCACCTACCTTTCCTACACATCGTAGAATGCAGTACATTAAAGGACATAACTGTTTCCACTAGTTTGATGGACCGCGTGACTTAGGGGCCTCTTGGTCAGCGTCTAGACAGCGAAAATGGCAGTTAATGTGGTGGGTGAGTCTCATCTGGCTGCTTCTGGGATCCCACCGAGGTGATGGGCCCACTCCCAAAACCCATCTGTCCTCCTGGAGGCCCTATGGTCAGCTGAGCTAGGGAGAGCCGAGTTCCAGTTCCCCCAGCTGCGTCTGAGGCTCTGCATGCTATGGCTGGTCACCCCAAGGCAGCTCCTGGGCGGGGCCACAGGGCTCAGACAAAATGGAGGGGGAGGGGCCGACCCCAGATCCATCTGATGAATTCCGGTGATTCCCGCTCTGGTACCTGCCTACCTGGGCTCGAACTTGTATTGCTCTGTTAATCTGATCTTGAGGTCAGCGTCCCTCCTGGGCGGGCTCTGATGTGCTGCAGTGTCCGGACAGCGAAAATGGCGGCTGATGTGGTGGGCAAGTCTCATCCGGCTGCTTCTGGGACCCGCTTAGAGATGATGGACCCACTCCCAAAACCCATCTGTCTTCCTGGGGGCCTCATGGTCAGCAGAGCTAGGGGAGAGCTGAGTTCAAGTTCCCCCATCTGCTCTTGAGGCTCTGTGTGCTATGGCTGGTCGCCCCAGGGCAGCTCATGGGCGGGGCCACTGAGCTCAGACAAAATGGAGGGGGAAGGGGCCACCCCAGCTCCATCTGACGAATTCCCGGAGATTCCCGCCTCTGGGAGCTGCCTACCTGGGCTCGAATTTGTTTTGCTCTGTTAATCTGGTCTTGAGGTCAGCGTCCCTCCTAGGTGGGCCCTGATGTGCTGCAGTGTCCAAACAGCGAAAATGGTGGCTAATGTGGTGGGCGAGTCTCATCCGGCTGCATCCGGTACCCCAGAGGTGATAGGCCAACACCCAAAAACCCATCTGTCCTCCTGGGGGCCCAATGGTCAGCTGAGCCTGGGGAGGGCCGAGATCCAGCTCCCCAGCTGCGTCTGAGGCTCTGCATGCTATATCAACCTCTCCAGTTTGATGCAAATAGAATGATAGTTGAAGTGTACAAATGAGAAAGATCCTGAAAGAACCTGGTGCTAAAATACATTGTGTCTAAGATTAAACCGTGGTGGTGGAGCCTCGCCTGCGCAGCCTTAGATCAGTTGCCACTTTTAAAGTATCACTTTCCCTAATTGGCCAGGAGTTTTTCTGTTTGTAATGTTTTTGTGATGGTTTGTGTCTTGTGATGACTTAACTTTACTATTGCACACCTGTTTCCGCTCATAATAAACTACTCTGTTACCTCATCTCACTTCAGTGGGAGATGAAGCTATGGAAGGGTATGGAGATAAAATTTATATTTAAAAAAATTAAGTGGAGAACTGTGTAATTTGGTTTGGTTTTTTTTTTTAATTAATCTCAAACCCGGCGATGCTCAGGGGTTAATCTTGGCTCTTCACTTAGGAATTACTCCTGGTGGAGCTCGGGAACCATATGGGATGCCGGGATAGAACCCGGTCGGACACGTGCAAGGCAAATGCCCTACCCACTGTGCTATCGCTCCAGCTCTGAACTGTGTAATTTGGGAGGTTTTCTTTTTTCTTTCTTTCTTTCTCATCTCCCCCTCTCCTTTATTTAATACCTGGTTATGTAAACTTTATTTAATAATTACCTTTATTTAATACCTGGTTATGTAAACTGGTTACAGTGATAGAAATAAGACACAGTTTTTTGTTTCATTCTGGGCCACATCTGACTGTGCTCAGGGTTTACTGTGGGCTCTTTGCTCAGGTCTTATTCCTGGTGATTCTTAGGGAACTTCACTGGCGCAGGAATCAAACCTGGGCTAACCACACGCAAGGTGGGTGCTTCGTCCTTCTACTGTCTGACCCAAAGAAACTAATTTTCACTTAAATTCTTTTTTTTAGACTGACAACCACCTTAAGCAGTATTTGCATATCATTGAAAAAAAACCCCTGTACCCGTTATCTACGACAGCAATGGCGTCGTCCTTTCAATGCCCCCATCATCAACGGTGAGTCAGTTCTTAACCAATGCAGAGCTGTTTTCTTTTGCTGTGGCTTCTTTTTCTTTTTTTTGTTTTTTGGGCCATACCCAGTGGTGCACAGGTTCTCCTGACTTGGTGGGCTCAGGGGACCAGATGGACACAGGGGATTGAACCTGGGTTGGCCGTGTGCAACATTTCTCAGTGGGGGTGGCTGAATCAGGTAACTCCTGAGAATCTCAGGATTTTTTAGTAAATTGTATTATAATTTGTTCTTTCCATTCGCTTATTCGGGTCACCTAGTTTGGGGGGTGAGTGTGGGTTTTGGGTCCCCCATGGTCTTGCTAGGGGCTACTCCTGGCTCTAGACTCACTGATGCATGGGGGACCATGTGCCAGGGATTGACCCAGGGCTGGCAGGTGCCTTACCCCTGTGCTGTCTGCCTGGTCCTACTCAGCGGCCTTTTCCTGGTGTTTATTGGGCATCAGAAACTGTTTTCTTGTGTCGGTCTCCGGCCTCTGTGTCCATGCAGGGCTGATGCCAGGCCTTCATGCACACGCAGCCTACGCTGTTCCCTGACCGAGCTGCCTCCCGGCCCTTGCAGTCTGTCCTGGGCCTCCTGCAGAGTTGGTCAGCAGGAAAACAAATCTGTTCAACTCACATTCTGTCTTGCCTTGCTGCTTGAGCGCGAAACTCACACATTGAAGCAGATTGATTTTATTCTCTTTGCTCCATTGATTTTATTTCTCTTTTATCCTCTTTACACCTTCCTGGAGTCTGGCTCTATGGGGCTTTCCCCACTGGTGTGCAGTTCTTGGCACTGAGGCCTGCTGGGCTGGGAGACCTCTGGAGCTTGACCCAGCAGTGCGTGGGGCACTCTGTGGTGCCAGGGATCGGCTTCAGGGTCTCACACGAGCTAGCATGTGCTGTCCCACCTGGGCCGTCTTCCAGACCCTCCTGAGGCTTTTTAAGATTAAAAACAAATAGACAGGGCTGGAGCAATAGCACAGCGGGGAGGGTGTTTGCCTTGCATGCAGCTCACCTGGGTTTGATCCCGGCATCCCATATGGTCCCTCGAGCACCGCCAGGAGTAATTCCTGAGTGAAGAGCCAGGAGTAACCCCTGAGCATCGCCAGGTGTGACCCAAAAAGGAAAAAAAAATATTTGGGGGGTCTTCCAGGTGGTGTTCAGAGGGCCGGGGGTGGGGACAAGCAACCGAACTCACTGGGATTCTTGGGCCGGTGGTGAAATGCCCGAACCTAAGGGTGTGATGCTGTACCATGGGCCTGTGGTGCCTGTTTGGTGCTTGGGGCCTCCTGGGCTCCATCTTGGAGTCATGTCTGCCAGCCTAGAACCCCTCTGGGCAGATGGAGAGGGCGAGATGCCCCTGTGGGGTGCCTGATGCTGCTATACTCGGAGGCCGTGTGTGTCTGCCCGTTGGCTAGAGAGAAGCTGGTAATGCTCTCACCACTGAGGCGTCAGTTTATGTGGCGTTCGAGAGTGCACCTGTTTCTGGCAGTGATGGCTCTGGTTCTCTTATGTGTTTGTTGTAGGGAACCACTCCAAAATCACACTGAATACAAAAAATGTGTTTGTGGAATGCACAGGAACCGACTTTACCAAGGTAAATAAAATGCGTGTGTTTTGGTCTGGCTGTTTTCACTGATTGGATAGATTCTACTTCTGTATCAAGCCTGTATGGCCAAACTTGAAAATATGTTCTATTTGAAGGTGGGACTGTCCTTTTGAAATTCAGGCAAGTGAGTATTCTGTGCTTTGGTGCTTCTAGTCCGCAGGCACTCACTGAGCCCCTGCTGTGTGGCCAGCACCCTGGCGAGATACATACTCTTCACCACCTTTCTTTTGAGGAACCGTTTTTTGATCATTCTTATAGCACATTATAACAAGCAATATAAAATAAATCATTGAGGGCCTTCTGTGGGGCCAGACTTACGGGGTGGGTAGGAAAATTGGAGGTAATGGTGGTGGGAAGGTGCAATGGTGGTGGGATCAGTGATGATGGATTGAATGTCTGTAACTAATCTCCATGAACAACCTTGTAAAGCACATTGCTTAATAAGGTGTAATGGGAAAATCAAATAGAAATTTTTAAGAAGGTAAAGCATATATCCCAACAGTCGTATGCATTTTTTCTAATTTAAAAACAAGTAGCAAAAAATACCTTGTAAAAATAGTCCTCACCATGTGCCAAGAACATATATCAGGTACATGTATGCATTATGTGTGTGTATATATATCTCTATGCATATATATCTATACATATATATGTTTTTATATATATAAACATATATTATATATACATATACATGCATCCACATGTGGTCCTGTTATAGTAAAGTCATTCCTTAGAACACCCAAGTAAGGTAGGCACGTGTATTGTCTCCACTTGACAGATGAAGAAACTCAGGTACAAAGGTTTGCAGCTTGCTTGCCCGGAGTCACCCTGCTCCTTATTAGTTGGCACAGGGGCCAGGCATCTGGTCTCAGACTTAACGGGACCGATAAGGTTCTCTCCACAGTGAACCATTTGTCTCTCTGAAAACCTGGTGGACCCTGGGGAGGGGCTGGGGAAGTCAGCGATTTGTCTCAGTTCACGGATCGTAGCTCAGAGAGCCGCAGAAATTCGGGACAGCTGAAGATAAGGCCCGGCCCACCCCACCCAGCTCAACCCGGAGTATTCCGTTTCTCTTTTAAGAACATAGAAAGGTTCGTTTTTTGACGTTGGTGGCTGCCTTCTATGAGATCTTAACTCCTTTCCACACAAATGAAGAGAGTCCATTTACAGATGACCATAGTACTGTTTTTTTTTTCTTTTGCAGACAAAAATAGTGCTTGATATTATTGTCACCATGTTCAGTGAATACTGTGAGAACCCATTTACGTAAGTTCATTTGGCAACTTTCTTGATGGTCTGTAGTTTGAAAGCTCAGCATTAAGGCTTGTGCTAAGTAGGAAGAGGGAGGAAGTGGTTCCTGTAACTAGACATACCATCTCTTCAGGGGGTGAGACATACGTGTGAATAATGTATAAAGTAAATGGAAGTACTTTAAAAAACTTTGGCGATTTTCTGGCTCTCCTAAGGGCAAGTCACTGTTCGCCAAGATAGTTGGCTCAAGCCACCAGGAGTTCTGTTTAAGCTGTGTTTAAGGCTCGTTCAGCACAGAGGGCTGTAGAGCTAGAGCAGTGTGTGGGGCGCCTGCTGAGCACGAGCTTGAATTGTTAGTCCCTGGCACCTTATCTGAGCCCTGCCAGGAGTGATACCTAAACACAGCAGGTGTGGCCCCAAAATGAAAGCAAAGAAGGTAAACATAGAACAAAATGGCATGAAAGGACAGCAAAATAGAGCAGCAGAAACATACTAGGAGCATAGATTCCTAGAGGTCAGTTGCCGCGTTTTGCAAAGTGGATTTAAAAATCAGTTAATAGCAGGTAGCCCCGTTTCCTCTCTTTCTCTCTTTCTGCATCTCTCTCTCCTCTTCTTTTACACATTAAAGAGGAGAGGAAACGGGACTACCTGCTATTGAGGCAGCCTGGGGGTGGGAGGGAGGGGGTGTGGGTACATTGGTGGTGGGGATGGGGCACTGGTGGAGGGATGGGTGCTGGAATACTGTATTACCAAGAACCAATTATGAACACCTTTGTAATTGTATGTCCCACGGTGATATAATAAAAAATTAAAAGGAGATGATAGGCCCAGAAAAAAGGCCCAGAAAAAAAAAGGATTACTTCTGGCTCTGCACTCAGGAATCACGATGTTGGGGATCAAACCTAGGTTGGCCGTGTGCAAGGCAAATGTCCTACCTGATGATTATTGTTCCAGTCCCTTAATTAAAATAAATCTAAGTGTTTTACTTTTTGAGTCCCACCAGATGATGCTCATGAGCTGCTCCTGGTTCTGCATTCAGGAATTACTCCTGACAATGCTGGGGGACCATATGGGATGCCAGGGATTGAATCTCAATCAGCCATGTGCAAGGCGAATGCCCTACCGCTGTACTATCACTTCAGCCCCAAAAAAGTCTTCTGTATTTACTTAAAATCAGTTAATAAGCCCATTGTGGTCCTTCCTGTACTAGCATCCGAGTTTATTCCAGAGAATTAATTATGATGCCTCCCTAAGAACGTAACTCTAGAAAGCAGGACTGGAGTTGAGTGGAACTCTCACCATTCGGGTAGCACACAGCCGTTGTGCCATCGGTTTCCCTTCTGAAGTGCCCGCTGGCTTCGTAGAGGGTGCCGGCTTTGCAGTTCGGGAAAGAAGTGTCAGCTGGCAGGGCCGCACTCCCTCCAGTAGCGGCACAGGGCTGTGCGCTGGAGGCGGCTTAATCCAGGCGGCGGTGTTGGAACACAGGACCAAGTGGAAGACTTGTTCACGGCATGTTTCTGAAAAGAACAGCCCCATCGTTTTTCACAAGTGTCTTATTTCTGACCTTTTGTGTTTTTCTCAGGATCGAAGCAGCTGAGGTTGTTTTTCCTAATGGAAAATCAAACATCTTCCCTGTAAGTATTTAACAAGTGACTTGATGCTGATGAAATAATGGTGGCTGTGGTCCGTTCTCTTCGTCTCCGTGTGTGCGGCCACTGTGCTTTGTGGCACCACGGGAAGCGACTACTCAAATTACCTCTGCGGCAGGTGCCGGGAAGATGGATGGAGGCTTGGGGACCCTGAGTATCTAAGTGCCTGTTACTGTCAAGCTGTGGAGCTGGGAGCTAAGCCGTGAGAGTCCGGTGTCAGTTGTTAGCACACTGCGTCATTTTGCAGCATTACATGGTCCTAATCGCTCTGACTCATTCCCTGTTTGGTTACTTAACTGGATGGTTGATAGTTTTGCCCATTTTTGCTGTTGCTGTGTGCGGGCTCATACCTGTGATGCTTACGGGCTCCTCCTGGCTCAGTGCTAAGGGTTGATCCTGGTGGTGCGCAGGGGACCACTCTGGGAATTGAATGCAGACCTTCCGCAGGCAGTGCGTATGCTTGAGCCCTTTGAGATGTCTCCTGGCCCTTAGTCTTACCGTTATAAATATTATATGGCAGCTCACCTGCCAGACCTGCTCTGCTCACCCTTGGAGGTGGCTGAAGGTCATCACTGTAGCTGAAGCATAAGCCCCAAGTTTATTAATGGCTCGCATAGTAATAAACACAGGTGTTGTCAAGACAGAGGTTACCGGGCTGGAGAGCAGTGCAGGGGTGACCGTGCCACCTTGCATGTGGCCACCTGGGAACAACGTAGCTTCTTTGTAAGAAATCGCCCAGTGTTCTGCATTGGGTCTTTCCCTGAAGATGCCGTTAAACACGCAAGCGTGGTCTTTCTCATACACAATAGTGTCCTGGTCTGCTGTGCTCAGCCAGTGAGGTCCTTTCATAATGACCTTTTTCTCTGGACTTCACTGTTTCTCTCTTTTCTGAAGTAGCTTTAAAGAGGACACAAAAGGTCCCTATACCAAAACCTTTCCTTCCCGAAAAGGAAAGGTTTTTGTAATTGTAAAAATGAAAGTGTAACTGTAGAAAACATAAAACAGCAACCAGTTGGTCTCTCTCATTCTCTCGTCAGCTTCTGGTCTGTGTTGGACTAGCCTGACTAGTTAGCCTTTGTGTGGGCCTGTGGCTGGACAACCTGGGAAGGCTTCAGTCCTTGTGATGGTTGCAGGAGTCCCAGCAGCAAGAGAGCAAACCCAGCGTTCAGGTGCTCACAATCCTGTTGGCCAGAGCGAGTCACTCTGGAGAGTCAGGAGGAGAAAATGCTCCATTTCCTGGTGCTGTGGCCTGCACTGAGGCCAGGGACACAGGGAGGAGAAAAGTTTAGGGCTGTTTGAAGCCCCTGGCATCTGCAGAAGGAACAGTTTCAGTCTGTTTTGTTTTTACTTTGGCCCACACCTGGTGATGTTCATGGGTTACTCCTGGCTCTGCACTCAGGAATTACTCCTGGCAGTGCTCGGGGGACCATATGGGATATTGGAGATCCCATCCTGGATGGAACTCGGGTTGACCGCATGCAAGGCAAATGCCCTCCCTGCTGTATTATTGCTCTGGCCCCTCAATCTGTTTTAGTAGAATGTTAGATTTGGACTCTCTCTCTCTCTCTCTCTCTCTCTCTCTCTCTCTCTCTCTCTCTCTCTCTCTCTCTCTCTCTCTCTCTCTCTCTCTCTCTTTCTCTCTCTCTCTCTCTCTCCCTCTCGGGCTAAGTGAACTGTGTATTTGGGAGAAGAAACTACATCTAAAACTTGGTTCACTTTTTCTCATATGTGTGAGTTCTTTGAAATTGTTAGGAAGGGCTGTTATGAATTTGAAGTGGCATGTTCTCGGAGTGAGGCCCCTAGGCTCTGCCGCGGGAGCAGAGTGGCTCTTCCCAGATTGCTTTCCTAGTGGAGCCTCTGGGGGAAATTGATGTTTCCACACCAGAAACAGCACGTTTTCCCAAACAAAAAGAACTTTGCAAGTTCTTTCCTGGTTTTGTGTTATAAGACAGTTTAGAATAAGAGAACTAGAGGGCATTAAAGTTGGCAGATAATCGGAGAACAGTTAATAGTGTTGGTTTTGGAACTTAGGCCGCCAAACTTATTATTAACAAGTTGTTACTTCATGCTGTGCATGCATTTACCTTTTTATTACTAGGATTTTGTAAGCACAGGGAATACACCATAGTAGGACTCAATGGTTAGCCATGGTGATCTGCAACTGGTCATTTCTCTAAAGCTCCAAGTCCTGTCTTTAAAGTGAGAATACCTGTAGCATATAGTATAAGAGAAAGTTTTGAAAGCATGTCTTATACAGTTTGTCTTACACAGTTCGCTCATCTTAACTGTTCGGTAAAGGTTTACATTTGCGATATAGACAGGTGAGGCAGGGAGTGGTGTCAGTGTGAGGTTGGGTCCTACGCAGAGTTGCTCGGGGACTTCCCTCAGTTCTCTTTGACTCCAGGGGTGATTGGGGGACCATAGTTAGCAAGGTTTGGTTATTGAGCGGTGTCGGCTGCATGCCAGGCAGTTGCCTAGATTCCTGTACTGTTTCTTCGTGTATATAGTCAGTGATTCTAGACTCCAGTGTTCTTCTTTTTCATCTCCTGGGGACTTGATGACACTCAAAATTGGAATCCGTATGTCTGTTGAAACTGCATTAGAGTGGCCTGAGTCTGAATTTCCAGTTAATACTCAGATTAATACTCAAGAATATTAATTACCTGCTGAATTCACCTCTGAAAAGGCATCTGAATTGGGAACTGCATTTTGAATAGGGCCTATTGTTCTTAATCTAGACCTTTTTTTTCTGAATCCAAAGAGATTTTCTATTTTTGTTTGCTTGAGCTACACCTGGCTATGCTCAGGGCTTGCTCCCGACTCTGCTCGGCGTCATTCCCGGCCGGGCCTAGGGAACCATACTGCTACCGGGATCCGGGGCCTGCTTGGCCGTGTGCAAGGCCAGCGCCCCTACCCACTGTGCTCTCATTCTGGCTCCTAACAGTCTTTTTTTTTTTTTTTTAAATTTCTTTTCTTAAATTAAGGCTTTTCACAAATGATAGTTATGACTTGAGGAGTGATAAACTTTTTTGTAGACGTGTGCTTTTTCCCTTGCCTGACCTGTTTGAGCTTGGCTCTGCTGGAAGCGGAGTGAGCGCTCATCCATGAGGCTCTCATGCTTCTGTCTCCTGGAGCCCACAGCCAGCTTGGACTCGCATAGTGCCCCTTTCTTCCTGGAGAGGTGAAAGGAAAGTCTTTGTATCGCTATGCGTCTGGGTGACACTTCCGGTCTTCCTTCCTGGTCTAAGCACCTTGCACACAGCGAGAATCTCCTGTGGGGTCTAACGTGGGAAATTTATTCCTCTACAGTTTTTTTGGGGGAAGGGGCTTTCTCCAGTACAGCTCTGAGGACTATGTGGGCCTGGGACCAAACCTCGGACTCCAGCGTGCAGAGCCTGTGCTCCTGTCCCTCGAGCCAACTGCACGGCCCTAATGTTTTTTAATACGTTGTTTGGTTTCAACATCTGGCCCTAATGATCATTTCTTAGAAGGGTGATGAAACTAACAGGAATGAGTGTAAAGGAGGCTAATGTGTTCCGGGGGTGTGAGTTTAGCTTCTCAAACACTTTTTTCTTTTAAGGAACTAGCTTACCGAAAGGAAGTGGTGAGAGCTGATCTAATTAACAAAAAAGTTGGAATCAGGTATGCTCTGTAACTTAATTTATTTATTTACTGTTGGAGAGAATTCAGGAATGCAGTGCGAGCTCTTTAATTTTCCCGAGAGATGCTGGGGGTGGGGTGGGCGAGGGCTCTTAAGACCCAGTTAAGCTGCAGTAGGGCATGAGCAGAATGTTTGGTTGTCCTGGATTTAGGAAACGTGCTGTGATTCCAGGTGGGAGCAAATTTCAAAACAAAAATGGTGTTTCAGTAACCCAGTGAAGCTGATAGTTTTGTACATTCCTATTTCAGAGAAACTCCAGAAAATATCGCTAAGCTGCTGACCAGAATGTATTTAAAATCAGAAGTCACAGGTGATGGCAATCACATTGAGATCGAGATCCCGCCCACCAGATCCGACGTCATGCATGCCTGTGATATTGTAGAAGACGCAGCCATTGCCTACGGGTATAACAACATTCAGATGACTCTCCCAAAACGTACACCATAGCTAATCAAGTAAGATTGCACCCTTAAATAAACACTCCTTATTGTTAGAAACTGATTATTGAAGGCCAGGAAGGCTCGGAGAAAAACAGAACGTAGGAATTAAGCAGTATTTGGACATGCTCTGCTGTGAGAGGCATTTGCTCTGGAGCGGATGTAAAACAGATGTCCGGCTGATTGGAGTGGAGCTGAAAACCTGCGCTGGCTGGTTCTTTGAAGAAAGACAGGTTTCGCCTTTGGGACCCTTGTCAACTTGCGCACTGGGAGATTCGTTTTTCTCAACCTGGGTCTGAAAGGCAGAAGCTATGTGGGGGAGACCTAGGCGCGCGGCGTGTGCAGTGTGCGTGTGCGTGTGTGTGTGTGTGTGTGTGTGTGCAGCGTGCGTGTGTGTGTATGTGTGTGTGTGTGTGTGTGTGTGTCTATAGTCATGGTAGTTCCGTGAGTGTCGGTGTGGCTAGCAACCCATCTTTTGGGGTTGGAAGAGCAGCGGCCCTTGTAAAAGTCACGCCAGATTGGTATTCTTTATAAATGTCCTTTAAAAAAGAAATTCACTTGACTGAGGTGAAATCTGTCTTTTTCAGTTTCCTCTTAATAAGTTCACAGAACTCCTGAGATATGACATGGCCGCTGCCGGCTTCACTGAAGCTCTGACCTTTGCCCTGGTACGTTGGTACGCTTTCCCTGCCCAGCCAGTGGTGTGTTCTGAGTCTCCCAATGACCTGTTCTATCTCTCTTGAGTTCATAAAATCTATCTATTTATTTATTTTAATACTTATTTATTTAAACGTCTTAACTTTTTTTGTTTGTTCTTTGGGTCACACCCAGAGGTGCTCGGGGTTACTCCTGGCTCTGCACTCAGGAATCGCTCCTGGCTCTGCTCGGGGGACCTTGTGGGTTGCTGGGGGTCGAACCTGGGTGAGCTGTGTGCAAGACAAGTGCCCTGCCTGCCGTACTATCACTCCGGTCCTGAGTTTGTAAAATCTGGATGGCTAAATTTCCAGCATCTAGAAAACTGGCTAGGTTGCATGGAGTCGTCAAACTCTAGGTGAAGAATGTAGGCTTATTCCTTCCGTTCCAGAAAGGCCTGAAGGATGGAGAAGGCTGAAAAGGCTCCCAGATAACCCACCAGTCGCGGAAGGGGCAGCCGTGCCCACTAGGTGCCGCCCTTGCAGGCTGTTCCGCATTAGCCTTACTTCTTTGTCTTTGAACATGCTCAAAAAGCTGACATGAAAGGCTTAAATCAGGAAATGCAGCTTATTGCCAGATCAGAAGGAAGTCCCTCCCCGGCACACTGACCGTTTGAGAGACTGGAATGTGTATACAATTTGTAGTTTCCCTTGCTTTCTTCACATTTGCTCTTTTACTTTTCCTTTTTTAAAGCAGGAGCCACTTCTGGTGGTGTTTGGCCCAGGGAGGCGGTTCTCACGATTCAGTGAGGGGCACCAAGGGCCGCACCCCGATGTGCTGCTCTTTGGGGAGGGCACTGTGTGAGGGCATCGGAGTCAGGACCTTGTGTGTGCTCAGCGTGTTTCTCCCACGTGGCTCCGCCCCGTCCTGTTCGCTTCTGACCCTTCCTGCGGTGCCCACAGAGTTGTTTTTGAGTCTGTAAATGCGGCTTCATGACTTTGGCCAAAAGCAGACCGCAACAGAGTCAGGAAATGCTCTGCTTTCTTCTCCATCCCAGCTCAACCTAGGCAGAAACCCTCTGTCTCACAGGGGATGGCAGGCCGAAGGAGTGGGGTTCACTTCCACGTCACAGAGGGCCGGACACAGCCTCTAGCCACAATGTGTAAAAGAAGAGGGAGAGAGATGGAGAGAGAGAGAGAGAGAGAGAGAGAGAGAGAGAGAGAGAGAGAGAGAGAGAGAGAGAGGAGACAGAGACAGAGACAGAGAGACAGACAGAGAGACAGAGAAAGAGAGGAAGCAGGGCTACCTGCTATTGAGGCAGCCTGGGGGGACGGGAGGGGATGGGGTACATTGGTGGTGGAAATGGGGCACTGGTGGAGGGATGGGTGCTGGAATACTGTATTGCCAAGAACCAATTATGAACACCTTTGTAACTGTATGTCTCACGGTGGTATAATAAAAAATTTTTAAAAAAGAACAAAAAGAATGAGCTCCCTGGGCGGGCAGCAGAGGGGAAGAACGTGCAGGGGCATGCAGGGGGTCACCGCTGCTCCCCAGAGTACCGGCGAATCTGTGCAACCAGACTTGGCTACATGAACATTTAATTAGGAAAGGCAACGTCCATGGCGCGATCTATTCTCCAAGCCCAAAGACAGCCCAAAGGGGGCCCAAGGACACGTGGCAAGGCAGCGAGGTGTCTGACCAACCCTGCATTTGATCATGGTCTTCACCTCTGCTGCCCGCCCAGGGAGCCTCATTCTTTTTGTGGCTAGCCCTGCAGATATTTAGAGTTTATCACTTAAGTCTCTTTGTGTATATTCAGTGGTGAGTTTTAATCAGCCATTACCATTTCCCACACTTAGTGAAACGCTGGTATCTATTTATATCCTATTAATGAATGCAGTCATTCTATATCTGTCCTTTTCCTTCTGACTAATTTCACTCAGCATGATAGTCTCCATGTCCATCCATTTGCAGGTAAATTTCATAATTTCATCTTTTCTGACAGCTGCATAGTATTCCATAGTGTAGATGAACCACAGTTTCTTTAGCCAGTCCTCTGTTCTCGGGCATTTAGGTTGTTTCCAGATTCTAGCTATAGTGAATAGCGCAGAGATGAATAAAGAAGTACAGATAGTGTTTCTGCTATGTGTTTTTCGGTCTCTCAGGTAAATTCCCAGGAGTGCTATTGCTGGATCAAATGGGAACTCAATATCTAGTTTTCGGAGGAATGCCCATATTGTTTTCCAAAAGGGCTGGACCAGTCGGCACTCCCACCAGCAGTGGATGAGAGAGGGAGCTCATTCTTGCTCTGCCTGCCTGGCCAGTAGCCTGCCAGAGAGCGTCTGACAGGAATGGTTAGCACTGGCATTGGGGTGAAATGGATCTAAATGGATTTCGTTTTTTTCTGTGTGAATTATAGGCCAACTTGTTTGTTTCCAAAGAGCATTTTGTTGAGCCCGAAGAATAGTATAATAACCTGCTGGTACATTAGTTTCAGGTTCAGTTGTAAATTCTTCAGAAAATGAACATTAATATACGTGTCCATAATATTGTTCTTGACATTATTATTCTTGAATAATTATTAACCATTAACTCATTGAATTATTGACTCATTAACCATTATTGCTGATTTTTTTTGACTATTGATATGAGCTAAACATTGTGCATTTTATCTGTCATGGACCCAAGTTCGGGCTTTGCTATCATCTCCACATGAAAGATGCCCTTTAACTCTGCATCACGGCTCGAAGTTGTTGTAAGAGAACTGTTGATGTTATACTGTGTCTTCAGTGGGTCGGAAATGAAGTAGAATGTTTATTTGGAGCTTATTTTAACTTACCTAAAGAATTCATATTTCATGAGAAGAACTTACATTGCCGTCAGTCCTTAAGTTGGCTTACAGCATTATGTACTTTTAAAATACTACATCTAGTCACTCCTTTTCCACGTTGATCTGTTTTGTATATTCTTCCCAGTGCTCCAAGGAAGATATTGCTGACAAACTTGGATTGGATATCTCTGCAACAAAGGCAGTGCACATAAGTAATCCTAAAACCGCCGAATTTCAGGTAAGCGTTTCAAGTCGGAGCAGCATTTGAGTAAACTCCTAGGGCAGTTCAGAGTCAGGAAAGGCCTCTCCAGCTATCACAGCTCAGACCGCCAGCTAGTACTTTAAAAAAAAAAATCTTTTGGGCAAGTTTGTAGTTATTTCTTTTTACTTTTCTCTCTCTTCTCTCTCTCTCTCTCTCTCTCTCTCTCTCTCTCTCTCTCTCTCTCTCTCTCTCTCTCTCTCTCTTTTTCAGCTTTTTGAGTCACAACCAGAGATGCTATGGGGTTACTCCTCCTCCTCTGATCAGGAATTACTCCTGGCAGTGTTTGGAGGACCAGAAGACCATATGGGATGTTTGGGGATGGGATGCTGAGGATTGAACCGGGTCAACCTTGTGCAAGACAAACGTCCTACCCACTGTACTATCACTCTGGCCCCTGTAGTTGGTCCAAATATTCCTTATTGACATAACCTCGTAGAACTTTTCCCAGTCTTTTTTTTTTTTTACTTTTTGAGTCACACCTGGCAATGCTCAGGGGTTATTCCAGTCTCTTTGCTCAGGAATTACTCCTGACAGTGCTTGGGGACCATATGGGATGCCGAGGACCGAACCTGGGTTGGCATATCGGGGGTCGGCCACATGCAAGGCAAACGCCTACCCTCTGTGCTATCCAGGGTTCTTTTATATGCCCTTTGGATCAGGATGGTCTGAATTTGCTGTTTCTTCCTTTTTGTGCCATGTCCAGGTGGTGCTCATGGCGAGGTGCTTGGAGCACCTGGAGGAGACGGGGAATCACGTAGGCCAGGGATAGTCCATGGAGCTCCTCCATGCGGATGTACCGCCTCCACATTTCCCGTTTCAGAACTGACTTGCTAATGTCCTGTTCAGATTAAGTCTCCTTCCCCATCTGTGACCTGTTCCCAGAAGCTGCATTAAGTTACTGGCTCTGAAATGTGCCACCAGCTGTCAGCTGTGCTGGCTGTTGTGCTGTAATCTCTAGCCCTTCCCCATGCAGCACAAGCAGCCCTTTTGAGCTCTTTAGACCTCCCCTGCTTTCAAAGATGCCCCTGGTCATCTTTTTTATTTTTGCTTTTTGGGTCACATCTAGTGATGCTCGGGGTTACTGCTGGCTCTGCACTCAGGAATTACTCCTGGTGGTGCTCAAGGGACCATATGGGATGCTGGGGATCGAACCGGGTTGGCCGCATGCAAGGCAAATGCCCTACCCGCTGGACTGTCACTCCAGCCCCTGATCACCTTTTAATAGATACTGAAATTTGTTTGCATAGAGCCAGTTCAATAAGGTTCAATAAGTTTAGTGATTTTTTTTTTTGCTTTTTTGGGTCACACCCGGCAATGCTCAGGGGTTACTCCTGGCTCTGCACTCAGGAATTACTCCTGGCGGTGCTCGGGGGACCATATGGGATGCTGGGGATCGAACCTGGGCCAGCATGGGCCGGCCGCATGCAAGGCAAACACCCTACCCACTGGGCTATCGCTCCAGCCCCCAGTTATAGTGTTTTTTTTTTTTTAGTTTATTCCAATATTTCCCCCAGTTTCACATATCAATCTTGAGAGATTCCTTAAGATGTGGTAATCTTATGTTCTTAAGTGCTTACATCCTGTCTTATTTTATATAAGTGGAAGGAAACCAAGTCAGAAATGCATTGACTGTCGCTATAAATAGTTGTGGCTGAGCACTCTCAGATCAGTAGTGTACATAAAGCGTGTTAGCAAGGAGGGTCTGTCTCCTTCCCAATGGATTCCTTCCGTCTGCTTCCGCTGTCACAGCGCATGTGGCCCACTGCTGCCAAAGTGACTTAAGATGTTTATTTATTTTTTAATATTTAATTAAGTGTAAAGTTGTTTATGGCCTTAAACTCAATGCTGTCTAAACTGTCTCTGTCTGCCTGCGGCTGGAGGGATAGTACAGTGGGTAAAGTGCTTGCCTTGCATGTGGCCTTCTTGGATTCTATCCCTGGCACCCCAGATGGTCCCCCAAGCTCTGCCAGGTGTGACCCTTGATTGCAGAGCCAGGAATAAAGCCTGAGTGCAGAGCCTGAGCATTGCTGGGTGTGGGCACACACACACACACACACACACACACACACACACACAACACACACACACACACACACACACACACACACACACACACACACACACACACACACACACAAGAACAAGTACAAATAAGCGATCTGCCTTTCTTACCTTTGGGCTGTTGTCAAATACCTTATATGACAGAGAATATATAAAATAAATGTGACTGAGTAAACTGATAACTCCGGTAAACAAAATGACAGTGTATCAGACCCTCGAGCTGGCTGTAGCATCCTCACATACCTCCCCTTTGTTTCGCTTTTCATAATTGTCTCCATTTAAATGGTTCGGTTTGGAATAGTGAGGCTCGTAAATGAAGTCTGTTGCCAACTCATCTTCCTCCTCTGCCTCCGCCGCCCTCCACCAGCCACGCTTCCTTCTCCCTTTTCTTTCGCTTGGAGGAACAGAACAACTTGCCCAGGAAAGTTTCATGTTTAGGATTTTGTAGGACATATTTCTGTGCTTCCCTAGATTTCCTATAAATTCATAGTTCAAATAGTATTATTAGAGGCATAACTTTTTATTGCTTAAAAATTAACAAGGCTTATCTGTACATAAATTAGGGGAGGCACAGTAGTTATAAAAATAGCTTGTTAGTATTCCAGTAAGTTATACCTTTACAAAATTTATTTATTTTGCTTATTTGGGCCACCCGGAGGTGCTTAGGACCTACTCCTGGTGGGCTCGGGATTATATGGGATGCTTAGAATCAACCCTGGGTTGGTCATATGCAGCTTCTCTCCTGCTGTCCCATTGCTCCAGCCCCTCGTTACACCTTTATAAAAACTCAAACATGGGGCGGAGAGATAGCAGCCGGGAGGGCGTTGGTCAGATGACAGGTGACTGAGGCCAGTTTGGATGGGTGCTGCAGTGACACAGCAGAAGCATCAGCACTCTGCAAACTGTCTCCTAGCACTCCGGTCTCCCGGGTGCAGACGACGGTGCTCGGGCCAGCTGCAGAGTCTCACGCTTCTTGCTGCCTGACTGCTGCCCACAAGGCCTTTCTGATGCTGTGGCAGTTGGAAGCTAACTGGCCCCGGGAAGCTTACAGTGAATTTTATTTCACACCAAAAAGCTGGGTTTTGCAGTGGGAACAGCCATCTCAAGAGGACAGGCGTATGTGTTCATATTTCCCAGGATGAGATAATTGCAGCTTTTCCTCTTGCCTTGGGCTTCCAGGCTGAAAGCTAGACTCACTGCCTGCCGGGACCGGCTGTTCTCTAGCGCCGGGATTTCTGTTCTGTTTCCCTAACTGCCCCTGGTACTTAACTTGCATTTATATTTTCCCTGCGTCTGGGTTTATGGATTTGTGATGGATTCACGTTTGATATATTTGAATATTTGTGTTTCTTGTAATTGTTTCTGTTCTTGGCGGTTTTATTTCAGAGATGGGAGATGAGCGTTTACACATTTGGAATTTCAAAGGCTAAATGGTTTCAACTGATGAGCACATAACTAATCTTAGATACAAGCAGTTATATTTCGGTTTTGTTGCTCTTGTTTTAATCAAATTTAGGAATTTTCTGTTTGTAATGTTGGAAGCCGGCATATTTTTAGCTTTCTTTGTGTTTCGAATTGGGTGTTGAAACTGGCCTGGCTGTATGAGTTAGGAAGTCACCCTTTCCAACGGGCTGTCTGCTTGCCCTCTGTCAGTGCTGTTCTGTGTCGTCCCTGTAGGTGGCGCGCACGACCCTTCTTCCTGGCCTCCTGAAGACCATCGCATCCAATCGGAAGATGCCCCTTCCTCTGAAACTGTTTGAAATCTCTGACATTGTACTAAAAGATTCTAGCAAAGGTAAGACTGAATCGCCTTTGATTTGTATGCTCAAGGCCTGTGTTTTCTTAGGACATTTTCAGCTGAATGTAAAAGGAAAAAAACATAGTTATGATCCTGTAAATCCAGTTCCCAGCTTCAAGCACGCCGGCTGGAGTGGCAGTGCAGTGGGGAGGGCATTTGCCTGACATGCGGCCTGCCGGGTTCGACCCTCAGCTCTCCACATGGTTCCCTGAGCCGCGCCACGAGTCACTCCCTGAACTCAGAGCCAGGAGTAAGCCCTGAGCACCACTGGGTGTGGGCCCAAAAGCCCTCTTCCCTCGGAATAGAAATAGATCCAAAAAATAAATAAACTCTCTCCTCAATATAACCAAAAATTTTTTAGTTATTTTTTTCCTCATCTATTCTCTAAGCCTCTTCCCATATTTTATGCAAATTCTAGGCATAATTTTATCAGCAAACACATTGGAGTGTATTTTTTTTAAAAATTAGGACTACTTTTTTTTTTTTAATAAAACCTGATTCTGTTATCAGATTTTATGGTCAGAAATCCAGCTAAATGACTATATGTTCTCTCACTTGTCTCGTTTAATTTTCACTATTGATTTATTTGACTAAGTTGAAGCAAGATCTGGATATCTGGTTGCCCTGTCTTCATTTTTAATAATAAGCAACTTTTTTAAAAATGAAAAAAAATTTTGATTGAATCACTGTGAAGTACGCGGTTACAAAGTTGTTGATGATTGAGGTCAGCCATACAATGTTCCGACACTCAGGCTCTCGCCAGTGCTCGCTTCCCACCAGTGTCCCCAGGTTCCCTCCCGCCTGCCTCACCTGCCTCTGTGGCACACACTTAAATAGCTGCTTTTGAGCAAGGAAGACCTCACCTGGAAACTCACTATGGAATATCATTTTTTCCGTACATCAAGCAATTCTGTGCATATTCCCTTAAGAACACCGGGATACCTTGTCATTAGCGTTTATCAGGGGCGGTCCGTTGTCACTGGTGCACTCGTGTTTGACCAGTTTTTCTCTTTGCTGGGGCTTGTTAGAGCAGCGGCTCGCTCAGCTCAGCCTCTAGAAAGCACCGGCTATTTATGCTGGTGGAGAGAGTACAGGAGAAGCAGGAAAAAAGGAGGGAGAGAGAGAGAGAGAGAGAGAGAGAGAGAGAGAGAGAGAGCGAGAGAGAGAGAGAGAGAGAGAGAGGGAGAGAGAGAGAGAGAGAGAGAGAGAGAGAGAGAGAGAGAGAGAGAGAGAGAAAGCAAGCAGGAATGGAAGAGCGGCCCGGGGAGCTCCGTGTCTTCTGGAACTCAGTCATTCATATATTCCAACACTTCCATGTCCTCTGGAACATCCATGTCGACCCAGACTCTGCACTCAGGAATTATTCCTAGCAGTGCTCTGGGGACCAAATGAGGTGCCAGGGATCAAACCTGGGTCAGCTGTGTGCAGTGCGAGTGCAGGCACCCTCCCCACTGACCGTCACTCCGGCCCCTGAGTTTTCTCCTTTGAGCTGTGGTGATCCAGTTATATTTATAAATGTAGGATTTGGTTAAGTGCCCAGAGGTTCCTTGGGTGGTTCGTGATGCTTTTCGGGAGGGTCACAGTGCATTTGACTCAAACACGGTTGTGGGCAGAGGTCACTTTGCTATTTTGTTTTCGTTCGTGTTTCCTGGGAAGGCCCCTCCTTGGATGGAGCCCTGTTTAGGAGCGCACATCTCCAGTTCCAGTGCTGGACGCCCGGCCACCTGTTTGTACTTCCGCTGCCCTCGGGCTCCTTGGGGCGAGCACTTCTCTCTGGCTTCCTCTCCTGCCGCAGCTCTGGAGACCCCCTCCCCCTCGTTTTTAGTTGACACGATCCCCTCTGGTTGCACCATTACAGGGTATTCGCACTCTTAGAATCCACCGTCATCCAAGTGGGATTTGAGGAATGAGGCACATGTACTCCTCAGTCTAACGTCTTGAGCAGGAGATTCGGTTGAATTTACTTAGAGTGGGTTTCCTGTGTAGGAGGGGCCTGGGCTTTATGTCATAACAAGAGGGCTTCTCTGATGGATTATTCTGCCTACATGCTCACGGAGCCCCCTGTTTGTCATCTGGTGCACAGAAAGGACTGCTGGGGGTGTGGGGGCGCTCCGTCTCAGTGCTGTAGAGAGCCTGCGGCCACAGGCATGGTTTTTACTAACCTTTGTCTAATTTCTCTACTCTCGCCCTGCCTCAGTTTCCTACCTGTGCGAAGGGACTAGTGAGAGTACTTAGTAGACCAGTGGAAGGCTCACAATGAAACCGTGTTTTGGGAAATTCCGGCTGTGCTACAGGCACTGTTTGGTGTTTGCTCTTTTCCTTTGTTTTTTGCCCTGGGCCACAGCCCAGAGTGGCTACATGTAGGGCCCCATGGGATTGCCAAGGACTGAACCCAGAACCTTGGTGCTTCTCCTATTAGGATAGAGACAGAGGCCAGACCCCAAGTGACCTGGTCTCTGGGTCTTGGTACAGCTCCTTGGTACCCTAACCTTTGTCTTTGCTGGTTTTCCTTCTGTCCAGCACTGTTTTTAGGATAAGCAAACCCAAACGTGCTGATGCTATACTTTATTAAGACAACAGGAATGTTATTTTTTTGAGCAATTATTTCCCACTTCTTTTGCAGGAAATTGAGCACACGTGTTCTCACTGGCGGGCTGGTTACCCGTTTTTCAGTTGAATTTATCCTAGTCCCCTGATTAAGCGGAGCCATTGTGTTTGAAAAGTATCCACCAAAAGCGAAATTTGCAGGGCCAGGAAGATAGTACAACAGGTTGGGTGCTTGCTTTGCACGCAGCCGACGCAGGTTCAATCCCAGCATTCCATATGTCCCCAGAGCGCCACCAGGAGTAATTTGTGAGTGCAGAGCCAGGTGTAACCCCTGAGCACCACCAAGTGTGACCCAAAAATCAAAGGGGAAAAGGCAATATTCACAAGAGTTTTGCAGTCGCTATGAAATTACTCCTCATTTCCAGGCGTGAGGATGGCCCCAGGCTTTGGGTGGGAGTGGGGGGAGGAGGTCCCGCAGGGTTCCATTGGTGGAAAGAGTTTTCCAGGCCCTTTGTTGGAGGAGAAAGAGGAGAAAGGAAAGTCATAGGAGAAACAGCTTGGGAAACACGTGCCACAATTGCCACGGACTTGATTCGAGATGTTGAAGGAGGCGCTCGACACCCTTGTCCTCACTTGCGTTTTGGGTCCGCAAACACATCACCCATGGTGGCAGTGGGCAGGGCAGCAGTGCTGGGCTCGAAGATGCACCGCCCCACCCCGGTTCCTGCTGGCCCGTGTTGCTCTTAGCGTGGCCGAGTCCCTGTTGTGTTGCTTGCCCTGCTCCTCAGCTTGTGTTGGCTGCCGTGGTGGCCTGGCCAGCCAGGCTGTGGGGAGGCTGCAGGTCGCCTGCTGTGCGCCTTCTCCCATGGGGGCTGCCCCCGTCGCCAGGCACCCTCGGCTCTGGGAGGCTGAGCCACCCTCTGCGGTTCTGGAGGTGCTGAGAAAGAACGACCATGGTCTTGACTCGGGGCTTAGTGTGGGCTCGTCCTGTTGACATGCCGGTGATGCTCACGGCTTAGCTCCTGGCTCTGCCTTCAGAGATCATCCAGGAGGTGCTCAGGGGACCATACGGCCTGGGATCAAACCTGGGGTTCCTGGGTTCAAGGCAACCTCCGAATCTCTGTACTGGCTCCACCCGGAGCTATCCTTCTTCTTGGCCAGGTGGCACGAGTGTTGGAAAGAGGTTCAGGGCTGGCTCGGCTACGGGGTGTGCTTCCAGCTGTATCCTGGGGCGTGGGGACACGGCAGGGATGACTAAAATACAGAAACAAAATAGTAAAAAAATTGCTTTTGAGGAGCAGTTGTGAATTGCTGATCTTTGTGCCCAGGTAAACAACCGTAGTTTTGCAAAGTTCAGCATTCTAAGGTTTGGTTCGGTTTTTGGCATTTTGGCTTAGACCCAGCAATGCTCAGGGGTTACTCCTGTAATACTCCTGTGTGGGACCATATATGATGCCAGGGATCGAACCTGAGTCGACCACATGCAAAGGAAATACCTTCCCCTCTGTACTATCACTCCGGACCCTGACCTGAGTTCTTATTAAGTGCAGATTGACCTCTGCTAGCCCAGTTATTCCACCCTGCTTACCTAGGCTGCTGGCACGCCAAGCAGCTCAGAAAATACCACCGGGCTGGGTCTGCGCTGACAAAGAGCAGACAAGGCAAGTCTTGTACGCCAAAAGAAGGCAAGTCTTGTCGTCAGGCAGCATCAGTTGTTCTGGCTGGCGACACGGTCGTCCAGTTGTCAACTTGCGGGATTGCTGGACCGCCCAGTGGGCATCCAGAGTTGGGGTTTTAGTCTTAGCTGCAGTAAATGGACAGCGGTCAAGGTGAAAGGCCCTAGAACTGCCAGTTGCCTTGCTGCGGGAGCGGCGAGCACGGCGCGCAGCCCGCTCAGGGGTGCTCTGAAGCCACACGCAGGCCTGGCACAGCTGCGTTTGCTCTGCCCCCCCCCCACCCCGCCCCACTCTTTGTGTAGCTTAGCCTGCCTCGTTCGGGTGTGGCGGTCCAGAATTTAACAAAGCAAACCAGCAGCTCCCGTCCCTAGTTGTCTCGGTAAGGCTCTTGTTCCGTCTCTTCCCGATCGCCATGGCCACAGAAACAGATTGACGGCTCATCTGTGATGTGGTTTGTTCTTTTTTTTTTTTGCTTTTTTTGGGTCACACCCGGCGATGCTCAGGGGTTTCTCCTGGCTCTGCACTCAGGAATCACTCCCAGTGGTGCTCAGGAGACCATATGGGATGCGGGGATCGAACCCAGGCCAGCATAGGCTGACCACGTGCAAGGCAAATGCCCTACCCGCTGGGCTATCGCTCTGGCCCCAGGTTTGTTCCTTTTTAAACTTATCCCTCCCTTCGTTGCCGCTGGGGTGACGATGGGGGCACCCTCTTGCACACATCTTTAGTTGTGGTGCCTGTTTTGTGGGGGGGGGAATCCCACACTTTAGTCGGATCCTCTCACACACCTGGCTGAGCTTGGAGCTTGCACCCTGTGGTGGCCCCAGGGTCCCGGATGGCAGAGGGAACAGGCCCGGTGCGTGTGTGTGGGCCCAGGGATCGTACTGATGGTCTCGGGCTGTGAAGCCCTGTTCCAGCCATGGAACCAGCCCCTGAGTCCTGATCGGGTTTGTTCTTGTAGTTTGCTGCTGGTTTGTGCCACTCTGTGCCACTTTTTTGCCTGGCATGGCAGCCCACTAAATAGGCCTCGGATCATGATGTCTTGTACAAAAAGTTCAGTGAAAACATTTTGATCAAGAACTTGTGAAATACTGTAACTTCACAAAATTGCCCATTAATTCTGTAGCCAGTAGGTAATAGAAGATTATCTAACATCCACATGTGGAACGCGATTTTCTGAAGAGAGCTTATGTCATCAGCCTGGATTAATTTAATTTCACTATTTCATATTTTTGGCATGTAAAATTTCCAATTAATAATTAAAAAATGTGGGTGTAAGGAACAGTGACATTAACAGTATTTGAAGTAGCCTCGTTTGCATCTGTGATGGCATCTTAGCTGTGCAAATAGCATCATTTTTAATATAGAAAGTTATTTTAGGACATTTGGTTCCACATAGTTAAGATCTGCTAACGTGAGTATAATGTGCTCTGTCATGCATTGCATATTGTATTTTTTAATAGATAAAAATCCATTCCAGGTTTACGTTAACTAAATAAATGTCATCCCACAAGGATATAACTTTTCCTTCATGCATTGAGAAGGTCATAGATTTTTTCCATCACATTTGTTTCTTGATTTTCAGCATTATTTAAAAAAGAAAATTCTTTAGTGCGGTGCTATAATATAGAAACATTTTAAAGAAAATGCTTATTTTGTGCTGCTTTTACAATTGAAAGTATTAGATAGCTTTCAGAACAGTTAGTGGAAATATGTTTGTAACTTGAGTAATTTCTGTTCTTTTCTATTAGAAAAACACAGCATCCAAATTTTGCTTAATCCTCCTTCCATTTGCCAGATTTCCCTGCATACACACAACTGTTTTACATTTCTCTATGTAGCCCCAAGATTGATAAAATAATTTAGTGCTTATGCTAAATGGGTTTTGCTTTACCTCTCCTATTCTTCACCTTTCTGTTTTCTATCAGCACCTTCTCCCCTTTGTTTTTTTACTGGATAGTGGGGTACTGCCAAGAAGTGCTTGGGGGTGGTGGGCAGGGACCATGCCCACGACGACTAGGTGGCCTGACGGCTGAGTCCTCAGGTGGCTTTGTGGTCTGAGAAAAAGAACTCCGGGTCTGATACACACTTGGCATGCATGCCAGCCTTTGAGCTCTTGGCCCTGCCTCGCTGCATTCTTTGAAATGCCAGTATGTTACTTATTTTACATTGACTGGGTGCTCTATGATTCACTCTGACTGTTAGGATGGATATTTAGAGTGTCACTAGGTTTTGGCTAAAGTATGTTCATTGCCAAGAATATCCTGTGCTCGGACAAGATGTAATTTTTTAAATAGAATCATCTAGCCTGTAGGTGTGCCCGGTCGATACTTGTTGTCTTGTCAGCTTGTCTTTCAAACAGAGGGCTTGACAAACTTGCTGTTCACTTTCTACCAGGGTCTGTCAAGTTTCTTGTTTTCCTGAGTGTTAGATGTGATCCCCACCCTCACCCCCACAAGATGTTTGAACAGTTCTGGAGCTTTTGTGAGTCTTGCGCCTTTGCTGGACAATGTGAAGAGATAAAGAGAAGCTTCCTGAGTCAGACTGATTAAAGTGGGACATTGAAGAAACCTGTTGGCTAGATTTACTGAAAGTTAAGGGGCTTAGTTTCGCTTTTACTTTGAGTTTGCCAGATACTCCGGTCAGGGTTGCTGTCAGTAGCTGGCTGCCCCTGACGGTCCTTTGGTCTGCTCCAGGCGTCTTCCTGGGGTGCCGGTGAGTGTGAGTGGAGGGCTGGAAGGGTCTCTTGAAGCCTCAGCTTCCCCCAGTTTCTGCCATTCGTGGTCACTTCACCTAACACCCCTGATTTCCTGTTAATTACAGAGTCTGTACCAAGGAGCCTCGTCTAAAGGAGACACGTGCTTGTATGCAGTAGTCATCAACTGAAGGACCATGCATGCTTTTCTTTTCCCCTTTATGCAGCCATTCGGCATGTTCTTCCTGCTCAGAGGAGCATAGCCAGCCGCCCCTCCTCTGGGTGTTTAGATCCAGCATCTCCAGGGCAGCGCTTTGAAGTCTGTGAAATACATTGATAATTTAGGCTGACATACTTGGCAGGCCCACGTACAAAGCAGAATTGTTTGATGGCATGACACAAGAGTTCTGTTAACAAATTATAAAGAACGGAGGCGTTTCCCATAAGCCCTCATGTTGGCATGAAATTTAAATAGTTATTATTTTGAGGCATGCGGTTGGTGAACTCCCTGTGATATAATATGGTCGCCCCCCCCCCCTGTGCAAAATAGTAGGAAATGGGACTCAGTGTATCTCACAGTTTTCCCTGGGACAGTGGGAGGAACTGAGTGTGCGGTTGTCTTCTCTGAGTTCATTTCCGCTCTGGTCAAAGGCAGATCTTCACTGGATGGGAGGAAACAGGTCCGGAGGGGAGTGGTCACGTTGGAGAATGTGAGCCCGTGCCTGGCCCTGGAGGGAGCGCAGGGGCACCTGCTGGACCAGGTTAACCTAGTGCTATGTCAGGTTTCACACAAAGCCCTAAAAGTCAGGGACCTTTCCGGAAAATATTGCAACCTGGAGACTAAAAACATAAGGCTTACTGTATGTACGTATGTGTGAAACCCAATTATGAACAACTTTCTAACTGTCTCACGGTGATTCAGTTGGAAAATAAATAAGAAGAAATTGGTAAAAAAAAAAAACACACTTGAAACCTTTCTTAAATAGAGTCCAATTTGTTTTAGGTTCCATGTTTTTTATTGTAATCTCACTGCTTGGCTCTCACTTAATTTGTTTTTAAAGTTTTAAGTCTTTAGGCCAGATGTTGCCAGGCTTATCAAGGAAAGCAGGTTCGCCATTATTTAGGAGCCCAGGAAAGAAGAAATTGTCCCAGGCAGAGGTGAACAGAGTGAAGCTTCCAGTGGGTGTTGCTGAGAGCTCTGAATGGTGGCGTTACTGTTGGCTAGTGTCTCCCAGTAAAAGTGGAGCGACAAACTAGTTTCAGTACATGTCTGTGTGTTCAAGTGGAAGCATGTGGGCCCAACAAATGGGTACCACATGGCCCAGATACCCAGGAGCAAGGCAGTAATATGAAAGGGATAATTTAGTTCTGTTTCATTTCATTTTTTCCCCCTTCAGGGAGAGTCTTTGCATGTGTATGTGTGAGTGTTTGTGTGTGTGTGCGTGCGCAATTGCAAGCGTAGGAAATGTATTTTCCCAGAGATTGGGGTGTGTTTGTGTGTTCCTACAGAGGAATCGGACCCCTTGGTTTGTGCTTGTGTTTGGTTTAGTGAGGTTTGTATGCCTTTCTGGTTTCAATACTAACCTTCATTCTTACGCCTTCACTAATACTTTTTTATCCTTGTGAATGGAAACGATAGTGATCACACTACAAAATGCACTTTCCTCCATCTACCATCCCTGGCCTGATTGTTGTGTGGTGTGTGTTCTGGGCCTGGTCTCGTTGAGAAGTTACCTGTGTGTGCTTTACCCATTTGTTCAGAAAAGCCTGGTGGAGGGTTGTGATCATCAGCTATTCCCTTGAAGAAAGTTGTGCTAAGAAATGTTACATGGTGAAGCTGTTAACTCGAGTGAAGAATGTCGCTCAATCAAAGTTCACCTTCTGCGACTCACAGTTGATGACCAGAAACTTGAGTTAACTGATGTCTAAAAATAACATTACAACTGCTTAACTAGAAGTCAAGTATGAAAAGTTTTGAGGACTGAAACATCTGGTTAGCATACCAAAAAATTTCAAGAATGCACATTTGACTATATAAAGTAGGTATATATCCATATTTGTTTGCCCTTTACTTGAATTGTCTGTTTTCGTGTGAAACCTTTGAGACGTAAAGATTTCTAAGTCCTTCAGCACCTCCCACAGAATGGTGGAAAGAACCTAAGTCTTGGATTCAGATAATCCTTCAAACCCTGATTTTAGAACTTCCTACCTATATAATTAATTAGTTAGTTCTAGTATATTAGCTTGACTTTGGGCAAAGTTTTGTTTCTTTGAACAAGTTTTTGTTTCTCCATTTTATTTTCCTTGGCCTCCTTTGTTGGACAGACTACCTTCCATTATTTTCTTGAAAAGAAACAATAGATTAATCTAGGTAATGCAACGTGGCACACAGTAGCTAACTTGTTAATCGTTGCTTCCCTTTACCTTCCTTCTGTGCTCATTGTTTATTGCTGTAGCAACAGGGTACAGTGAATTATGGAAACTCCAGTTTCAAGAGAAACAGTGTAGAATGAAATCAGTTCCTTAAAACCGCATCGTTTTGTTTGGACACTGGATTTGCCTTGCTGTACATCATCGAAAATATGCTTATTTTTATTTGGATATTTGGAAGGTAAAAGATATTTTTTTATCATTTATGGTGAGTAGCTATTATCTGTGGGAATAACTCCATGAAAGGACCTTTTCTCGCTAGGACTAGTAGGAAGCAGCTCTATTTTCTTAGTTTGTTCCCCAGATGGACATTAATTTCTTCGTTTCCTTTCCCTAATCTGACAAACAAGGCCAGTGCTCGTTCAGTATTGTGTTGGAGCAGGAGTTTTCCGCCACTCTATGTTTGAAAGCTTCTGCAAATATATTAGCGTAGTATAAAAGTGAAATGCCCACCATTTCTGTTGTGTCAGTCCCTAACAGTCTTGCCTGTCTGATTTAACTGAGTTTAAGGCTTAGATTTTTCTAACCATCACTGCACAAAACAGTTGTCATCTCTTTGTGTTGTTACTGTCCCCTGCTCCCTCCGTCACCAACACGCACATCTCACCCCAAGCTCCAATTACCTTTTCTGTGTTGCAAGAGTTGCGATTTTCCAGGATGTGGAATAAATGGACTCCTATTGTATGGAACTGTTTGGAACTTTTTGCGTCATGCTCTTGAGAGTCTTCCAGGTCCATGAATTGGTCACAGATCATTGCTTCCTGTTGGGGCAGTTCAGGGTCCCAACAGATAAGTTGGGGGCTGGTGAGTTCCCTGGCTGCTTTCGGGCCAACAACTGCCCCTACGGCTGATGGACAAAGAAGCAAGAACATCAGTTCTATAAAAACTAAAGCTTTAATTTTGCTCCACAAACTCCTCACTCCAATTCACTCCAGACACACCTCCCCAGAATCAAATCTGCCGGAGATATCTAGTTTACAGAGGCTGGGCACAGGGGAGATACCAAAGGTAAAAGGCTCTTTATCCTAAAAACAAGGAGGTGAGAAAAGGCTTCCTCCCGCCTTGTCAGTAACCATGGGGGGGGTGGGGGGGGTCACCCCAGTTCTCTCGTCCTTGGCTGGTACACAATCATTTCAATAACATTTCTAGGCATTTTGTATAAAAACACAGAAAGAGAGACAGACATTTATCTACACCTGGGATTAGGGGTGACCTTTCCTGGGTTGATCATATAGCCCAGACTGCATTCCTCTATCCAGGTTGGTCATCCTCAATCCCCTCAGAGTCCTATCGATCCATTATTTTCAGTCAGAACAGAGCTCCTCTGTGACCTTGCTCTTTACCCTTGGGCCAGAACAGGGCTTTCTCTAAGGTCTTGCTTAGAACATTAAGCAGGACACTTAATTGTCTCATGTGGAAGCCAGCGTGGTCTCGTCCTGGTCCATCCAGTCCCACAGTACGACCATCCTTTCTTGGGTGTGAGGAATCAGAATCAATTTAAAAGCAACTTAGATTTTTTAGTTAGGAAATATGGCAGAAGCCCAGGAGTAATTAATTCACCAATGCAGAGTCTTAGCTGTCTTCCTGTGTGTATACAAAAAGTAAGCATATGTAAAAGGCTTACAGGAATGTGTGAAGCCATCTGTCATTTTCAGTACAAAACCCAGGGCTAGCAAGTAGGGAGTAATCCAACAATTCCCACTTTTCTGTTTACAAAATACAAAAAAATGGAATGATCTGGTGGATCCCAGTATCTGATGGGCCCCAGCCAGCCCCAGCGGCTTCCTATCACTGACAAGTGTTTTCGTTAATGAGTATACGCATCGTCCTCCGATGATGAATAGTATTTTCATCATCGGTTTCATCTGGTCACCCCTCTGACTTCATCTGGATGACTGCAGTTCACCTTTTAAAGAGACTTAATGGTTTTGTATGTAGTGCAACCCACAATGTGTAAGAGAAGGAAGGGAGAGACAGGGAGAGAGAAAAGAGATAAAGAACCTGCCATTTAGGAGGCTATGGAGGAGGGAATTGGGGACATTGGTGGTGGGAAATGGGCACTGGTGGAGGGCGGGTGCTGGAACACTATGTGACCGAAACCTCCAAACATGAGCAACGTTGTAATTGTATATCTCACGGTGGTATAATTAAATATTTTATTAAATATTTAAAAAAAAGACTTAATGGTTTGTAAGTTCTGGTTTGAAAGTCCTGATGGTACATACTATGTATGTACTGTGACCAAGTGCTAGCTCTCTCTGCTTTGGTGAATGTTCAGAGTGCTGCTTTTCCGTGGCTGTCCAGTGTTCTGAGTGACCACGTCTATCTCAGGTATTCTCTCTTAACTTGCGCAGCCGGAGATACTGCGGTGTGTAAAAATGCCGTCGTGCTCTTGAGACTAAACCCTGAGCATCACAGGGTGTGGCACCAAATATGGGAAAATAAAGAGTCTGAAGTTTTAGTTAAGGCTCTGATACAGACTTCTCTCTTCGCCTGTTCTACAGTCACTTAGGGACATTTTCAGATTTTGTTTGTTTGGTTTTGGGCCACATCTGAAAGTGTTCAAGGCTTACTATGGCTGCACTCAGGGATATGGGGTGCTGGGCATTGAAACCAGGTTGACCACATTCAAGGGCCCTGCCCACTGTGCTGCCCTTGATGCATGAAAGCTCCCTTCCTTTGCCTCTCTGAGGTTGAATGATTCCCAAAGCGTTCAATGCTGATTTTCTTTTCTGTCGATTTTATCAGACCACAGTGAAATGGACCCGTGTCTTTTTTAAATAGTGTTGCCTTTGCCGGGGTGTTGCGACAGGGGGCTTGTGGGGTTGCCGCAGGGGGCTTGCAGAAGCCTGGGGTAAGCGCTGGCCTCGTGCTACCGGGTGCCTTAAGAACTGAGCCGTTTCTTCAGGTCTCGTAAATCAGTTCCTTAAAAGTAACATTCAGTGTGGCCTGTGACCAATTCGTCTCTTTATTTTGTTTTCTGCCAGGAGCTGTTTGTGGGTGGGCGAGGGCTTGTGCAGGAGTTGGGGACCATACATACTGTGCTGGGATTCGCGCGGGCTTCTGCCTGTGCACAGCGCGTTGCTCCAGCCCTGTGAGCCCCTGGTGACCTCTTCTTTGCTCTTTTCAGATGTCGGTGCGAGGAACTATAGGCACCTCTGTGCTGTTTATTACAACAAGAATCCTGGGTTTGAGATCATCCACGGGCTGCTGGACAGGATCATGCAGCTGCTGGCTGTGCCTCCGGGCGGAAGAAGGGCGGCTACGTCATCAAAGCCTCCCAGGGTAAGACCCTCCGCTCCTGGACTTGGTTCTAGGGTGCAGAGAGCGGGCTCAGGGCTCAGGGCGCTGTCACTGGTGTTCCTGTTTGCTTTTTGGTTTACAGGGAGGGAGGCAGGAGAGAGACCTTCCTTTTGGTAAACTGTTAGTGTCTTCCCCAAGTGCTCCTTTTCCCTCCAGCATCTTACCACGGTGCTTTTCAGATGCCTCTGCGGGCGGCTTTACTGCTGCCGTCCGGCTGAGCGTTGGTTCACGGTGTCATGCTGCCGTCTGGTTGGTTGCTCGTGGCTCCTGACTGTCAGGCCAGGAGCACCACAGTGAGTTTAGAAATTCAGACGAAAGCAGAGCAAAGCTCCTCTGAATCTGTACTGGGAAGCTGCCTAGTCTGAGGCCCGGAACACAAGGACACAGGTGCTGGTGACTCACACTTGAATTTGGTTGAACACAAATTGCAGCGCCTTTGTCAGCGTGCTAGTGAGAAAGAAAAAACCCTGAAGTCACTCGGAAGGGCCGGAGACATTGTAGAGTGGAGGGTGTTTGCGTTGCTCAGCGAAACCAGGTTTGATTATGGCATCCCATGTGGTCCCCTGAGCACCGCCAGGAGTGATTCCTGAGCATTGTGGGCTTTGGCCCCCTGTATCACTGTCACTGTCTTCCCGTTCATCATCGATTTGCTCGAGCGGGCACCAGTAACATCTCCATATGACCTGTCTCATGCAAGTAGAGCCCAAGGGCACCTGCTTGCTCCAGGAACATAAAGAGCCTCAAACCATTCCATCAGGTCATGGGAATGAGGTCTCTAATTGTTACTGGTATTTGGCATATCAAATACCAGTAACAATTGGAGACTCACAGACATGGGGCAGAGCTGCTACTGGCTCTCCCTGTGCCCAGCCACTCATGAGGCACCGGGAGGGATGGCAGGTTCTAGCCCTGGCCCGCCACCCCAGCAGAGCCCACGACAAGCCAGACGACCCCCACTCCATGAGGGCCTCCATTTTCCACATCCAGACTTCCCCCTCGTCAGAACTCCACCCAGCAGACCAGCCTATCACAGCTCGGCTCATCGAGATCCACCCTGCAGCAGTCTTTTTTAATCCGGCCCAGGTATGCTGATCCAGAGACAGACATGGGGCAGAGCTGCTACTGGCTCTCACTGTGCCCAGCTGCTCATGAGGCGCCTGGGAGGGATGGAAGGTTCTAGCCCTGGCCCACCACCCCAGCAGAGCCTCTCAACAAGCCAGACGACCCCACTCCATGAGGGCCTCCATTTTCCACATCCGAACTTCCCCCTCGTCAGAACTCCACCCAGCAGACCAGCCAATCACAGCCTGCTGTGCGGCTCATCAATAAATGCTGGATTTTGAGATGACTACAAGAGTATGCTACTTGCACGGCAGAGCCTGGCAAGCTACCCGTGTCGTATCTGATATGCCAAATTTTGGCCCCCTACCAAAACAAAACACAACACAGTCACTCTGAAGGACTTCTCACATTGGTGGGAATCCTGCTGAGCCCTCAGAGCTCTATCGGGGTCGGGCTAACTGAATGGGCCACAGGGATTGCAGAAGGCCCTTCCCATTACTGGGGCGAGGCCGACGTTTGGGCAGGCTGCCAGCAGTCAGGCAGGACCCTGCCCGGGAACAGACCACACGTACCGCCTCACACCAGAGTCAGGCCTTTTCTTTTCTTTCCTTTTATTTGTTTTGAGACGCCTTGGTTTCCCGTCACTATCCGTGTCCGTTTCATGCACAGTGTGCAGCTCCGTCCACCTAAGTGGCCACTTCCCTCCCGCTTTGCCTCGGTTGAGGTTTTCATAGCTGGAGCCTGCGGCACTTTGTGAGGACACCTGGACAAGCATTAGCATGTTCCTGTGAAGGGCCATGGCTGCAGAGGAGCAGGTCAGAGCAGGGAAGCAGGGCAGCCCCTGTGAACCAAGCTGGGAAGGGTGGACAGCGCACTCTCAGCAGGCAGGTTTGGTCAAAGGTGGGGGAGGAAGCGGGAATAGGGCATTGCTTCACTGTGGGTGCAGGGAACGCTGTTGAAGCCGCTTTCCTTTTAGTGGTGGGTGACCCCGATCCTAGGGGCAGTCGGGGACCTTGAGGTACTAGGAGGCAGACCCAGGTTGGGCACATAATTACTTAGCACTTAACGCCCGATGTGTAAATGTCTTTTGGTTTGGAGTTTTTGGGGTTTTTTTTTTTAATGGTTTTTGCTTGTTTTTGGGCCATTCCTGGTGGTGCTTAGGGGTTACTCCTGGCTCTGCACTTAAGAATTACTCCTGGTGGTGCTCAGGAGACCATATGGGTTGCTGGGGATTGAACCTGGGTCAGCTGCAACCAAATGCCTTACCCGTTGTACTGTCACTCTGGCCCCTGTTTGTTTTCCTATTCATTTAAGAAATTTATTTTATTGAATCACAGTGAGACACACAGTTAAAAAGTTGTTCATGATTGGGTTTCAGTCATGCAATGTTCCAACACCTGTCCCTCCACCAGTGCACATTCTCTGTCTCTCTGTCTGTCTGTCTGTCTGTCTGTCTGTCTCTCTCTCTCTCTCTCTCTCTCTCTCTCTCTGTCATTTTGGGCCTTGTGGTTTGCAGAGCACATACTGATAGGTCATCAGTTTTATCCCTCACCTTCTTTCAGCACTCGGCCCTGTCCAGGGTCATCATTCCCCTGTCATTGTCCTACTGGCCCCTTCTCTATCCTCACTGCTCCTTCCCCCTCTCCACTCCCCCCACCCCGCGCACTTGTGACAGGCTTCCAACTGTTGACCAGTCCTCCTGGCCCATGTTTTTAATTTAGAGAAACTTTTCTTCTTTTCTTTTGGATTTTGGGCCACACCTGGCAGTGCTCAGGGCTTACTCCTGGCTCTGCTCAGGGATCACGTCCGGTGGGGCTGTGGGAACTTATGGTGTGCTGGGGATTGAAACAGGGGTGGCCGTGTGCAGGACAAGTGCCCTAGGCTTTGTGCTCTACTCACTAGTGCCCGGGATGTCCTCCTGGGTGTGCCCAGGGATTACTGCTGGCAATGCTCAGGGACCATATGCAGTTCAGGGATTGAATTGGGGTCAGCAGCACACAAGGCAAGCACCTTAACCCCTGTACAGAAACATTTTAAAACTCAGCTGCTTTTGATGTGCTTGTAGATCTTTATGTTCAGTGTTTTAGGCAGGTTGTTAGTATGATTTTGGCTTTAGTATGAGGACAAATCATTCGTGTGCACGTGCTTGTGTGTTTTTAATTTGCTCTCAGAATATCATTTTATTCTGTGGGACACCCTCCCTAGGTTTATGAGTGTAGGGCTGTTGGTACGACTTTTTATGTACACATTGGTGACCTGTACAAGAGAATATTTCAGTCTAACAGGAGAGACACTGTTTGCGTTCACCGCTCCTTTTCCCAGCATTGTATGTATTTTTTGTTGCTCAGAATGTTTTCTGAACCAGCCAGCGAAGGCAAAGAGTATGAGTATTACTACAAATAATAGGCCCTCATTACTTGTAGAGTTTCAAATTTATTTTGATTATCGAGTGGCAAATACAATTATATTTTTAAGCATAAAAGAGATCAAGGTCTAAAGAAATTAACTGTCAGAATAAGCCATGAGCAAAGCTAATGGTAAGATTTCATCTAAAATTTCCGATATGTATATTGATGTCTCCTGAGGAAACCCGTAGGTGAATGAGGATGCTGGTGTGTTTAGTTATTCGTCTTCTCGAATTGTTTCTTTGCCGGAGCCCTTCTGAGAAAATGTTTTCAGAGCCTTAAGAAAATGGAGACAGCAGAAACAGATTAAGAATTTTTGTTTCCTGCCAGTTTTGACCACTGAGGTGTCTTACATCACCTTGGCATATGGTGATCTTTTTAAACATTAAAAATCCCTTGTGGCCTTGCAGTTAAACTGAGCTAAATCTGTGCTCTGGGATTCCTGCTCACATCAGGTCTGTTGGCAGCCACACCTGATTTCTTCCTGCCTGTTCTAGCTTCCTATCCTGCTGCATTGTGGTGCGTGTGTGTCACGCACGTGTGTGCAGGTGGTGGTGGGGATGCGTGGAGCAGAGCATGGCTCCCAGCAGAAACTGTGCCCTGCCTGTTGGAAGAGAAATTCGGAAGCTCAGTGGGTGGGTTTGATGCCACGAAGTTCTGCTAATGTCGGCCTGGGGCCTTGTTTCAGCCGACAGTGGCCTTCTGCAGCGGACGCTGTGCCGCCCACTCGACTGGTGGAGCAGCCAGAGCTGGGGCTCCCCACGGCAATATTCCCGTTCTGGGCACCGGCGGCGAAGGCCATAGCTGAGACAGAAGGTTGAGTTGATGGTAGACAATGGTGGGATCACGATCACGATCTTCCTGTTAATCATCTATTTGCTAGAGCGGGCACCAGTAATATCTCCATATGTCCTGTCTCATGCTAGTAGAACCCAAAGGTATCTGCTTGCTCCAGGAACATAGAGAGCCTCAAACATTATATTAGGTCACAGGAATGACCTAATATATAATGTTACTGGTATTTGGCATATAAAATACTACACGAGCAGCTTGCCAGGCTTGCCGTGTGGGTGGTATACTGTTGTAGTCACCTCTAAATAAAGCATTTATTGATGAAATGCGTGGCCGCTAGTGGCCGAGCAAGCCCGGCTGTGGACTTCCCTCTCGTCACAACTCCACCCAGCAGACCAGACTATCAATGGCGGGATGTTGAGCGGAAAAGCAGAGAAGAATCTTAAGCGGACTGGAGAGTCTCAAAGGTTTCCAGAGGGTTCAGCACGGACTGTTTGGTGGCATTTGAGCAGATGATTACAGCGCACGCGCATGCTTGCTTTCTTTTCAGGCTCTGTCCCTTTTGTTTTTGTGGTTTGTTGCAAACTAAATTACGTAGTTAAAACACATCTATCCTTTGCAGAAACCACTTCTGGACAAGAAAAATTCTCAGCATTTTTGTGTTTTGAACAGTTATGTGGTTGCGGGGCAAACCAGTGGTCCCCAAAAACACAACATTTCTTATAAAAGGTTGTGGGTTTTGTGCAGCTGCTGGCCTTGAGCGTGTATTCGCCCCACCCCACCCCTTAATTTGTTCCTGTTTTCAGTTTTGTGTACTTACAAGTCAACAGGAAAAAAAGTCAACTTAAGACAAATTTGACCTGATGGAAGTTTTCAAGCTTGGAGTTTTGATGCGTTTAGCTTTCATGCTGCTCAGAATTCGTTTTGTAAATGAAAAACAACCTTGTAAGTAATCTGCCCATTTAATCCTATACCATGTGTACTCACAGTGGGTATTTTGATACCTACTGTTACAGAAACACCTAATGATTATCGACTTGACCTGTAGGTCCTGACCTTTTCCTCTTTGAGGACACCTGTGAACAACTCCAGACTTGAAAGAAATATGGGTGAAATTGCAGTGTTGCTGTGGTCTGCACGCTGGAGTTTAGCAGACCTCGAGCTGGGAAAGAAAAGGAAAGGCCTGTTCCGGACACTGAGGAAGTCAAGAGTGCTCTGTGGAGGATTTGGGCCCACGGGGGACTGAAGTCGACGGGAGTCTCCTGTGACACGTCCTCACTGAGTCACCGCCAGCAGAGTCATTCTGTTACGGAGTTAAGTTTAGAGGGAAAAAGGCTGCGGAAATTCTTTTTTTTTTTTTTTTTTTTTTTTTGGTCACACCCGGCAATGCTCAGGGGTTTCTCCTGGCTCTGCACTCAGGAATTACTCCTGGCAGTGCTCGAGGGACCATATGGGTTGCTGGGATCGAACCCGGGCCTGCCCATGCCCATGCCAGCCACATGCAAGGCAAACACCCTACCCGCTGGACTGTTGCTCTGGCCCTTGCAGAAATTCTTAAGCACCTGACCTTACTGCCTGGTACACACAACTCTTCTTCGTGCTCTGGGTCTCTCCTCTGCGCCTGAGGCTCCGTTTTCATTAGATTTTTTCTTTAACTTCCTTGAGTGAGTCAGGTACTAACTCAAGGTTCCATCCATCCTGAGTACTGTAGTGTGTATTTTCTGCCCGACGAGGACATTGTCAGTCATAACCACAAGGTAATTTCAAACTTGGGAGATAAAATGAATGTTGGTGTTCATTGCCTCGCGCTGTTTAGTCCTTAGCCTGTGTGCGTGTTTTAGTGGGTTCCCCTTTATACAAGTCATCAAGGCCCAGTCTGCTGGGGAATTCTGGAAGTCTTTGCCGGACTCTGGTGACTTCAACCCCTGTGAGACCAGTTATTGTGTGTGTCCTTCAGGGAGGGATGTCTGGGGTGCGCCGCAGCTCGGGCATCTTTGGAGGAGCAGGAGTAAGGTTGACTTCTCAGGGCGGGCTGTCCTGGTAGGCAACACGCACGTCCTTTCCGCTTACCCATGGCTAATGAGACCGTTCAGGTGGACTGTCCTTGGACCGTTCTGGTAGGTTCATGGCTAACAAGACGGTCTCTTTATTAGGTAAGGTGGGACAGTAGGATTCTCAAGCAAAGTTGTCACTTTGGGTATGGAAACTTTGAAATTATGTAAAGGTTCTGTTTGTGGTTATCTCAGTTTCCTGGATCATTGTGAAATATCTCAGGTTTGAATCTTTGTATTTTAATCTGTTGCATTCATTAAGGTCAGGAGTGACCTGGAAAGGAAACATTTATACCTTAGCTAGGAGTTTATAAAATATTTTAAGCCAGTGTTTTGTATTTTTCTGCTTCAGTATTTATAGAGTGTTTATCAAATCTATCTCAAAAGAGCATTCAAGACTCATGCTCTTGCTCTACGTGGATTTTATTTTCATCCGCTTTAAGAGGACAGTATCAGAATACTCTATTTGTTGGGAATTCTGGATATAACCCAAGTTTGTGCTGGTCAGGAACAGAGTCGGTCGCTGTTGCCATCCTTTTTAGAACAGCGTCACCTTACGCAGTTTCCACCCAATGACTTGTTTAGCGTGTACTCAGGGCGCTTTGTGCTTTGTGTTAGAGCCATGTACTCAGGGCGCTTTGTGCTTTGTGTTAGAGCGTGTACTCAGGGCGCTTTGTGTTAGAGCCGTGTACTCAGGGCGCTTTGTGCTTTGTGTTAGAGCGTGTACTCAGGGCGCTGTGTGCTTTGTATTAGAGCCGTGTACTCAGGGCGCTGTGTGCTTTGTGTTAGAGCTGTGTACTCAGGGCGCTTTGTGCTTTGTGTTAGAGCGTGTACTCAGGGCGCTTTGTGCTTTGTGTTAGAGCCGTGTACTCAGGGCGCTTTGTGCTTTGTGTTAGAGCCGTGTACTCAGGGCGCTTTGTGTTAGAGCCGTGTACTCAGGGCGCTTTGTGTTAGAGCCGTGTACTCAGGGCGCTTTGTGCTTTGTGTTAGAGCCGTGGACTCAGGGCGCTTTGTGCTTTGTGTTAGAGCGTGTACTCAGGGCGCTGTGTGCTTTGTGTTAGAGCCGTATACTCAGGGCGCTGTGTGCTTTGTGTTAGAGCCGTGTACTCAGGGCGCTTTGTGCTTTGTGTTAGAGCCGTGTACTCAGGGCGCTTTGTGCTTTGTGTTAGAGCCGTGGACTCAGGGCGCTTTGTGCTTTGTGTTAGAGCCGTGTACTCAGGGCGCTTTGTGCTTTGTGTTAGAGCCGTGTACTCAGGGCGCTTTGTGCTTTGTGTTAGAGCCCTGTACTCAGGGTGCTTTGTGTTAGAGCGTGTACTCAGGGGCGCTTTGTGTTAGAGCCGTGTACTCAGGGTGCTTTGTGTTAGAGCGTGTACTCAGGGCGCTTTGTGTTAGAGCCGTGGACTCAGGGCGCTGTGTGCTTTGTGTTAGAGCCGTGTACTCAGGGCGCTTTGTGCTTTGTGTTAGAGCCGTGGACTCAGGGCGCTTTGTGTTAGAGCCGTGTACTCAGGGCGCTTTGTGCTTTGTGTTAGAGCCGTGGACTCAGGGCGCTTTGTGTTAGAGCCGTGTACTCAGGGCGCTGTGTGCTTTGTGTTAGAGCGTGTACTCAGGGCGCTTTGTGCTTTGTGTTAGAGCCGTGTACTCAGGGCGCTTTGTGCTTTGTGTTAGAGCGTGTACTCAGGGCGCTGTGTGCTTTGTGTTAGAGCCGTGTACTCAGGGCGCTTTGTGCTTTGTGTTAGAGCGTGTACTCAGGGCGCTGTGTGCTTTGTGTTAGAGCCGTGTACTCAGGGCGCTTTGTGCTTTGTGTTAGAGCGTGTACTCAGGGCGCTGTGTGCTTTGTGTTAGAGCCGTGTACTCAGGGCGCTTTGTGCTTTGTGTTAGAGCGTGTACTCAGGGCGCTGTGTGCTTTGTGTTAGAGCCGTGTACTCAGGGCGCTTTGTGCTTTGTGTTAGAGCGTGTACTCAGGGCGCTGTGTGCTTTGTGTTAGAGCCGTGTACTCAGGGCACTGTGTGCTTTGTGTTAGAGCCGTATACTCAGGGCGCTTTGTACTGTATTCTCCCTCTGCCTCTGTGGCTTGTCAGTTGCTTCATTAGATTCTAGCAGATTTTCGGTCTTTGTGTTACCTCCCTCCCCTTGTTTTGGGGCCCACACCCGGTTCTGTGAGTGTGGGGAAGGGGGTCTGTTGTTCAGAAACTGAACCCCGCGCCTTAAGCAAGGCCTGTGCTTTATTAACATGAGCGTGTCCCTAGGTCCTGCCTTTGCGGGAGTGAAGGGTGTGGTCAGTGGCGCAGCCCCACTGCTCAGCAGCTGTTGGCCCATCTGCTGCGGTGCTGAGGGCCTCGTGTGGGGACCATGCGATCTGCCACCAAAGATGTCCCTAGCTCCTTGAATCACAATTTTTTTAATTAAAAATAAAATTTTTGTTGGCAATGCTGGCATCAAACCCAGGTCTCACGCTGGCCAGGCGTGTGCTTTGAGCCACTGGGCCTCATCTGCGCCTTGAGCCACTAACAGTTTTCTAGTAGCTCTTTTTTTCTTTTTATAAGAATCTGGAGGCCTTTATAAACTAGT
This sequence comes from Cryptotis parvus, assembly GCA_021461705.1. NCBI lineage: Eukaryota > Metazoa > Chordata > Mammalia > Eulipotyphla > Soricidae > Cryptotis > Cryptotis parvus. The sequence continues at coordinate 60,047 of JAJIBD010008072.1, forward strand.
GCTTAGATGTTTTTCCCTTTATAAATACAATATTAATCTATAGTTTGCTTTATTTAAAAACTGGAAATATGCATTGACTGTCAACTTTGGGGCAGAGATAAGCAAAATTTTAAACTGTTGCTAAGTCAGCCTTCAAAGTTTTGAGAGAGAGAGAGAGAGAGAGAGAGAGAGAGAGAGAGAGAGAGAGAGAGAGAGAGAGAGAGAGAGAGAGAGAGAGAGAGAAGAGGGGAGAGGGAGGGGAGGGGAGGGAGGGGAGAGAGGAGAGAATTCGGCTCTGCTCAGAGCCCTTTCTGCCTTGTAGCATAAGTTGCTCTCCTGGCCCCGTCATCCATCACTCCCGGAGCCCCCCCCAGGGACATGCATTTAGGGGACATGCATTTATGCGCTTGTCTCCTGGTGCTTGTGTTTAGGCGACAGGACCCTGCTTCATTGAGCTCCCATTGTGACTGTTGCCTTGATTAGTTCTTTGGTTTTTCTTCAGTCTTAAATAGCTGTGGCCCAGGTTTGACAAATAGCTGCTCCTTGGGCGACTGGTCTCCCCCTGGGAATTCCTGCCTTCACCTGCTGGCCTCGGCTTGTGGTCAGGAGCTCCTTCCTGCCTGCGCGGTGCTGGAGGACAGTGAGGCCAAGCCTGTCTTCTCAGCCGGCTCTCCCCAGCTGGAGCCTTTGCCACCCTTTTTTGAGTCTTGGTTGTGTCTTCTCTTTCTCCAGGTCCCAAGACTCTACTTTTCTTTCTTCTGCCTAAAAAAAAAAAAAAAAAAATTCCCCCTCGGGAAAAGATCTGACTTCAGTTTCAGTTGCTACATATTGGCATAGAGGTTTTCAGCCTTCTCACTGTGGAAGGGGCCGGTTTGGTCACTTGATGAGAATTCCTGATGCTAAAATAAAGGCAGATATAACAGAGTAAGGAACAAATACAACAGAACAGGAAAATCTTGTCCTCTACAGCCACACTCTAGGGGTGACCGTGCCGTGGGGTGCTGGGGAGTTCTGGGGGCCTTCTGAGGTGAAAAAGAACATATTTGGGCTCGGAAAAATAGTACAGCAGGCAGGCGCTTGCTTGTCTTGCGCACAGCTGGCTAGGTTCGAGTCCCAGCTTCTCAGAGGGTCCCCTGAGCCTGCCAGAAGTGATCCCTGAATACAGAGCCAGGAATGCTGAGCCCTGAGCATTGCCGGAAATAAAATATATAATTTTTTTTAATGAAAATGTTTGGGTAAAAGGGCAGTGGATGGGGCAGAAATGAGCAGTATTTATTGACGTGCTCCACTCTAATGAACCAGGTGCTGCAGGTGTTCTTCCAAAGCTTCTGTGGTATGGCAGCCCGTGGAGGGTCAGCACTAAGCGGAAAAGCCCCAGAGATGCCTGTCTGATGTGGCTCCAGAACCTTCTGTGGCTCTGTTTTTGGAAGGTGCTTGGAGGTGTCTCCTGCTCATTAGTAGCTGTTAAGTATTCATTAGCCATTACAACTTTGTCTCCTCTTTTCCTTAAACTGTGAAGGCTCCTGGCTTAGTGGTGGATGACATTCTCTGAACAAAGATTGTTTTGTGGAATGATCTTCCTAAAAATTATTTTCTGAATAAGTCCTAACTCTTTGGGGGCGGACCTGGGAGAATATCCAGCTTTGCTTGCTGGTCACTCCTGGAGGTGCTCAGGGGACGCTCTGGTACTGGGGACAACCAGGCTGCTTGTCCTGGGGACAAGGCTGCTTCTTAATGCAAAGCACAAGCTCGAAAGTATTTTTTCAGTCTTTATTTAATTGTTCTTTAATCTTTACTAGGAGGAGATCAGTATACTGTACGCTCCTGCTAAGTTTGGGGTTTCTTATTGCTACCATTGCTGCAGTCTACCATTTTGCCACAGATAGTGACTTAAGTAATGACGTCATTTGTTTTGCTTGGGTGGTTCTACTTTTAGAAAAGGTGGGGGGAAGCCAAAACTGGCACATACATTTATAGAAGCCTAATTGTAATAAACTGGAGCACTTGGAAACAACTCCAGCATAAAAATGCAGTTGCCGGAATACAGGTTGGCGCAGAGTGGCACACGCCACGTCATGAGTGTGGTACAGATGTCCCGAGCCGTGAGTTACTAGCTCAGCTGGAAAGGCGGGACAGACACTAAGTGGTAGGGCAGTGGTGTTGCCTTCTCTGACCGGGAACTTGCTCCTCTGTTCCTGTGTCTTCTGGTGTACATGGGCTGGGTTGTAGAGCTGCCTTGTCGGCTCCACCAAGTGGCTGGAACAGCATCGGGGTATGAATAACTTTCCGGATTCCACACAGGGTGGATGGTCCGCAATGCCCTTCAGAAAATGAACGTTGGAGTAAAGACTCCTGGTCTGGGCCTCCAGGAGCCCTGGGTTCTGTCCACGTGCTGTGTCCTGGCTGTGTGGATCTTCCTTCCACCTGCTTGGTCTCTCTTCTCCTCCTCACATAAGGACGTGGACAAGTCCACACCTGTGATCCTTTGCACCGTAAGCCTCTGTGGGAACCTTACCGGAAGTGCTTCAGAAACCGTCTCGACCGCTTGGGCTAGTTCTTTCTCTTTGCCTGTTCAGGTTGTGTCTGCTGCCACATTTATCCACTCAGATAAATCTGACCTTGATTTAAGAGTCTGAAATACATTCTTTTATTTCTGGGGAGGGGCAGATGGGATGCCAGTGTAGAACCCAGGTCAGCTACCGCAGGAAAAGCACCTGCTGTACTGTCTCTGGCCCAGAATCCTTCTATGGTCTTTAGAGGTGCCTGTATTGTTCGCAAGCGCTTCTGTGTTTTCAGGAAGGCTCAGGGTTTTGTGGATGTCATTTGTTCGCAGTATTGCGGAAGCATTCCTGGGTTTGTCCTAAACTGAAAGCCTTTGTTGTTTTGTTCTGAATGTGTGTGTTGAGATCTAAATTTAAATCGGGCGGCCTGGCAAGCCTGGCATGGACTGATTTCCCGCAGTTTTGTGGGCGGTCTGCCCGCATGCCCGGGGCCTCCCAGCTCTGGCTTTACCCTTGGCTCCCTCTCGGCCTCGAGGACCTGCCGTGGGCAATAATCTTAACCTCCTTGTGCTTCACTTTGCCCATCTGTAACTAAGTGGCTGCCCTTGGGGGGTTTGGCAGTTTGACCTGGGCAGTTTGGGACCAAGTTTGTGCTTGGGGGGGGGGAGAAAGGAAGTAGTGGCCAGGGTTATGATCACCTCATTACTTTTCTCGTTTTCTGCTTGCCGTGCTCATCATTCGAAAGTAAGCATCTGTCAAAATCACGTGGTGCTTCAAGTTCCATGTACTCCGAGTTGGCCAAGGTCTCGATTGAATCAGCTAACACTAATGTTAGACACGTCACCTGCCCTCACCTCTTCCATGCATGGTTAATGCTACACGTCTCTTACAGAGAGGGGCAGAGGTGTGTTTTGTGTGCTTGTTTGTTTTTAATCAGGTGATCAGGTCAAAACCATTTTAGGTGAAAACCATTTGGGTAAAAACTACTTAAAGGTGATTGAAAAACCATTTAAAGATGTGATAGTCCTGATTTAAAGAGAACTTTTTTTGAGAAAATGGGACCAGGAGACAAAGAGTTAATGTACAAGTTTACAGAAAAAAAAGTTAAAATTCAAAGGACAACTTTCTTCCAACTAAGAGAGAAAGCTCAGCGGCAAGTAAGAGCTATTTATGGTTAAAGAGGAGGAACTATCAAAGTTCAGCGCACGACATCTGTGACACATACTTACCTTCAATAATAAATAAAATGCCTTTCGTAGAAATGGTAACTTTTAGAAAAGAATCTTTCTGGAGACCAGAAAGACAGTCCAGCAGGTAAGGCGTTTGCTTTGCATAATCCTCAGTAACCTTTATGGACCCTAAGCACCACCAGGGGTAGTTTCTGAGTCCAGAGCCCTTAGCCTGGCCTGGTGTGGCTCCATGCACACAGCAGAGCCATTTCATTCCCAGGAAGGTGATCCTGCCTTTCATCAGTAGTGTTCTGAATTGTTCAGGTGAATATTTATGAAAAGTAAAATTTAAAAAAAAAATTTTTATTATTCCACCATGAAATCACTTGATCACTTGAATCCGTTATTCATCGATTTGCTCGAGCGGGCGCCAGTAACATTTCCATTGGACCCTATCATGTAGCCCAATGGCATCTGGTTGATTCAGGAATATGAAGAGCCTCAAATCGTTCCTTCAGGGTCTTGACAAGGAAGGCTGACCATCTTGTAGGTGGGCGGCCACGTGATCTTTTGACATCCCGTGGGATCCAGTCGGTAACAGCTCTAGTCCAGCGGTTGTCTCCAAATCGCATTACATGTCCAGCCCATCTGATTTTCGATGCCTTGGCAAACAAGACAGCATCCCTGATTCTGGAATAGTGACGGAGGTCAGAACTCCGGATTCCTTCTCTCACTTGAGTGAGGCGTGATATTCCAGGCATAGCTCTTTCGATTCCTCTCTGGAATCGCGAGATATACAATTACAAAGATATTCATAATTGAGTTTCAGTCATACATTGCTCCAGCACCCATCCCTTCACCAGTGCCACATTCCCACCACCAGTGTCCCCACATTCCCTCCCAGCTCTATAGCAGGCATTTTTTCTTTTCCTTCCTTTCTCTGTCTCTCTGTCTTTCATTTTTTTAAAAATTTTTATTATACCATGTGAGATACAGAATTACAAGGATGTTCATAATTGGGTCTCTACAATACAGTGTTCCAGAATCCATCCCTCCACCAGTGCCAGTTCCCACCATCCAATTCCCAAACACACCCACCCAAACCCTGCCTGCCCCTATTGCAGGCGCATTTTACTTCTCTATCTCTTTGTCTATGTCCCTGTATTTCCCAATCTCTCTTCTATTGCACTTTATGGCTTGTCCTATGGATACTAATAATGTATGATGTATCTATCTGATTATTTAATAGTGAATTCTAGTGTGACATCATAATTCCTCATTCCCCATAACCTCTCCAGTTTGATGCAAATAGAATGATCATTGAAGTGTACAAATGAGAAAGATCCTGAAAGGACCTGGTGCTAAAATATGTTGAGTCTAAGATTAACACGCGGCTGCAGAGCGCCATGTGCCTGCGCAGGCGTGGATCTGCAGTAGCTGTCTTCCGGTGGTTGGCTGTGGTGGCTGGAGCTCAGGGTCACACCCACTGACCCGGAGTCTGGGGAATAGATGGAGGCCCCCCAATCCTTGCTCCGAGTCCAGCAGGCGTGGCTGCCTGCATGCTGAGCAAGCCCTAGGAGCTATGGAGGACACGGCCAGACGCTGGCCAAGCCTTTTGCTTTAAAAGTAAAATTTTGAAGGGGAAATGATTTATGGGAATTGCCAATTATTTTTAAAGCAGAAGTTTGCAAAGCCAACAGATAGTAAGTCTTCTTTACCCTAGTGTTGTATTCTTTGGTTTTTGCCATGGGTAAACGTGAAACTGATCTGAAATGGCTCACATCTGGGGCCAGAACCATAGTACAGCAGGATAGGCCTGTTAGGCCTTGCTACGGCCCTAACTACGTAAGCCCTGGGGCCTTGGCAAGCAAGTCATTGCCCACGCATATCTATCCTGGTCATCTGGACAGTATAGATTCACCACTAGCTGTAGGCAGGATGTCTTCAGGTTGATTAAGCACATGACCGGAACAGGACATACTACTTCTCTTGTCTTTCTTTAAGTTTGCATGGATTTTTTTAGGATGAAATGTTTGAAATATTCTTTTCTTTAAGTCTATTGGCTATATGAATTTGTGCGGGCTGTGATGCATGTAACGGCCTTGGCAGGCCTGTATAATCCCTGCTTGCCCTCTCCCCAGGGTCAAACGTTCTCGCTAGGACCTGCGTGTCTCAGTGAAGTGATCGCCCCAGCTAGCTGGAATAAACCCTGTTTGTTATTGCATTATGAGTGTGGTTCTTTGCCATCCGAGCGGGAAGAGGACAAATGGAGCGAGGGTTCCAATAGGCCAATCTGGGTTCAATCCCCAGCACTCTCCCTATATGGTCCGCCAGGACTGCCAGGACTGATCACTGAGCATAGAGCCAGGAGTCAGCCCTGAGCACTTCCTGGTGTGTCCCCATAATAAAAAAAAAAAGTATAAAGATCTCACATTGAAGTTGTGTTGTTTTTGACATTCCTCTGGCTTTGAAGTACGGAATGTACGAGGAGCACATTAGTAAGATTTGACCATTTGGCCCGCAAATGGTCCTTAGGGCCGAGCAATAGCCCAGCGGGTAGGGCGTTTGCCTTGCATGCGGCCAGCCTGTGCCGCCGGATTCGATCCCCGGCATCCCATATGATACCCCGAGCACCGCCAGGAGTAATTCTTGAATGCAGAGCCAGGGAGAAACCCCTGAGCGTCGACGGGTGTGACCCAAAAAAGGAAAAAAAAAAAAAGGTCTTTAAAGGTTGGAGGAGCTCAGTGGGCCTGACTGCATGCAGGTGGCCTGGGGGGAACCTCAGTACCGCCAAGAGTGACCTCCACATTCCCGGGGGGAACCTCAGTACCGCCAAGAGTGACCTCCACATTCCAGGGGGAACCTCAGTACCGCCAAGAGTGACCTCCACATTCCCGGGGAACCTCAGTACCACCAAGAGTGACCTCCACATTCCCGGGGGAACCTCAGTACCACCAAGAGTGACCTCCACATTCCAGGTCTGGCTTCTCAAACCCAAAAGAAAATGAGGTTTTAAAACGACAATTAAAAACAAACAATAGCGACAAAGTTATTTTAAGGGGCTTGCCTTGCCTGCAGCTTCCCCAGGCTTGATACTGGGAACTTTGTGTGCCCTGCCCCCCACTAGTTCCACTGGGGTGATCCCTGAGCTCAGAGCAAGAGTAAGCACTGAAATAAGCCAAATACAATAGCCCTAGAGACCGTCAAACTGAGAGAAATTTGCATTACTTTTCTAAATAGGACAGTTGGATGTATTGAAAGGGTCTCTTAGACATTCCCTCCTTTCCCTAGCCTGGACTCTGCTTTTCAAGAAGGCACCCTTTCAGGAGCCAGGCCTTATTGGGCTCTAGCTGTCGGTCTCCATGAATCCCAGCAAAGAGACTGAAGCAGATACCGCCTGCAGGTGTGTTGGGATTAGCACAGTAAAGTTGTGTAAGGGGTTTTCTTTCTTTTGATCTTCTGAAAGGGATGAAAGTTAGCCATTACTCAGGGGATTAGCGCCCCCTCCCCCAAAGACTTTAGGACCATAAATATTTCTCTTCAGATGGGAGGTGAAGAATTGTATGCATCTGGGGAAAATGGGTGCTTTATTTACCAGTTGGAAATTATTCAGTGTCCATTTACAAGCTTGTCTTTGGAGAGCTGTTTGCTCCCAGCAGGGGTCTGAGCAGGGCCCATGCTCATATTTCTCATATTTCCGTAGCAGCTGTCATAGTTCTAAATATTGTTCTTTGTAAAAGTAGTAATAGTAAGTCAAAGCATTTCATTGCATTGTTTTCTCCTCCTTGAGAGCCCCCAGGCCCCCCTCCCATGGACTTCAGTTCCTGAGGGTGAGCTGCATCCAGGGAACCCCTAGCTCTGAAACAGTAAGAGCAGCTGCCCCCTAAACAGACCCTGTTTCACTTGGTTGTGGCCAGCCGTTGCCGGTGTTCCTACCCCTCTTTCTGATTTAATTTTTTTTTTAGTGTCAGTGTTGGGTAGACAGTCGGGAAGGGGTAGGTTACATACCAGCTTGCAAGCATTTAATTACCATAAGCTGGTTTGAACCCCAAAGTAGGCATTAGCAATGTGAAGGAAGAGAATAGGAAAGTTGTGTAAGTAATGATTTATTTCTCAGAGAGGCTAAAATACCAAAGAGAATTAGCTAAAACCCTTTTGAGGTGGGACGGGACTCTTAAGATTATGGAACTGGTACGCTTGCACTTGTGGCTCTGGCTGATTTTTAGATTTTCGCTTTCAGGTTAAGGGTCTGCTCAGTTCCTGCCTTAAGCTTCTCCCGCCACTTCGGAAATCACAGGACTGACTCCCATTGCAAGGCTTAGTCAGACCTCGTGCCTATAATATTACTCAAAAGAAAGAAGGGCAAAATGAAACTGTGGAAGGTGTTTGGCAACGAGGGAGCAAGGAGCTCACTAACCCTTTGAAGGTCAATTAGCCAGAAAATGTGCTAAAGATGGGGTGCCCTGCTGGATTACTGGCCAGAATTGCCCCCAGGGTCCTCCAAGTGGGCCTGCCTTTGAGCACAGACACACAATCACAGGCCTGGAGGGGTGCCACAAAGGCTTTAATTAAGGGACTTACTCACACCCCACTAAGTTTTGGAAATTGAATTCTTATTCAGGCTGAACTGATGGTTCTTTTGTCTGGGATTCCACGTGTGTTTCTACAGGGAACACTGTGCCTGAAATCTGTTTTAAGCTGCCCGCTGGTGGAGAAGTGGTCTGTATGCGGGACATGCGGGTATATGCGGGATATCTATGGGATATCCTTGGGTATTGGGAAGGTATATGGGATATACCTTGGAGTATTGGGAACCTGGCACTCAGGATGAAACACGAGTTAAGGGCTGGGGAGAGGCTTCAGAGGGCAGAGCCACACTGGGGCTCCAAGTTTGCTCCCCAGTACTTCAGGATCCCCTGAGCACTTACAGGATTGCCCTCCCCCAAAAAAAAAGTGGGTGCGTGTGCTGGGCAGGGCTCAGGGAGGAAAGAATGGACTATATATCGATCACGATCTTCCCGTTGATCATCTATTTGCTAGAGCGGGCACCAGTAATATCTCCATATGTCCTGTCTCATGCCAGTAGAGCCAGGGGCATCGGCTTGCTACTGGAACATAAAGAGCCTCAAACCATTATATTAGGTCATGGGAATGACCTAATATAATTGTTACTGGAATTTGGCATATCATATACAACACGAGAAGCTTGCCAGGCTTGCCGAGCGGGAGGCAAACTCTTTTAAGCACCTCCAAAGCCTCGTGAGCCGGGCTGTGATGGGCTGGTCTGCTGGGTGGAGTTCTGACGAGAGGGAAGTCCAAATGTGGAAAATGGCGGCGCCCGTGGAGTGAGGGGGGTGGTGGTCTGGCTTGTTGTGAGGCTCTGCCGAGGTGGTGGGCCAGGGCTAGAACCCACCATGCCTCCCTACTGCCTCATGAACGGCTGTGCACAGGGAGAGCAAGGAACAGCTCTGCCCCATGTCTGAGAGCCTATATATATTTTATTTTATTTTATTTTATTTTATTTACTTTTTTGGGTCACACCTGGCGACGCTCAGGGGTTACTCCTGCCTCTGCACTCAGGAATTACTCCTGGCAGTGCTTGAGGGACCATATGGGATGCCAGAGATAGAACCTGGGCCGGCACGGGCCGGCCGCTGCAAGGCAAACGCCCTACCTGCTGGGCTATCGCTCCGGCCCCTAGCCTATATTTTTTATAAGTATTTTATTATACCACCGTGAGATACACAATTATAAAGATGTTCATATTTGGGTTTTGGTCACACAGTGTTCCAGCACCCAACCCTCCACCAGTGCCCATCTCCCACCACCAATGTCCCAGTTCCCTCCCCCCCTCCCCCAGCCCACCTCCATGGCAGGTTCTTTATTTCTTTCCCTTTCTCTCTATCTCTTTCTCTTTTCCTTCCCTTCCACATTGTGGATTACAATACATACATTAAGAGGTTTTCATGTGTATCTTTTGCCTGTATTTAATGCTCAGTTCTAGGTTGGCATTAGCACTTTAATGTATGTTCTGTAATTTGCAATCTGGAAGGGAAGGAAAAGAGAAAGAGAGAAAGGGAAGAAATAAAGAATAGCCTTTAGATAGTATCCTTAGAATTTGAGTTTCAGAACGGGCCCCAGTGTTGCTGTGTGTGAGTGAGGGGTGGCCATAGGAGGCCCCGCTCAGTGGGCAGTGAGTTCTCTCCCTCTGGGCTCACCCAGCTGTCTGGCCCCACAGGGTCCCTCCAGGGGTGGGGTTCTCTCTGGGTCCCTAGCACAGCTGTCATTGGGTCTGAGAGCACAGCCCAGGGGGGTGACCGGCCGGAGGAGAGTCTCCTCTACTCTGCCTTTTCTTTGGCCCCTCACTTCGCCTGCTAACTGTGGCTCGAACCCAAAGGTCTTTGAAAAGCACCAAGGATCGCCTATGGTTGGTCACCTCTAGTTTTCTTTAAGTGTTTCTGGTTTGCCCACAGCCTCAGTTTAGCGGGACATGGGTGGTGCTGCCCTTTCCTGGGCTCCGTTTGTGCAGGACCTTCTCAGCTTCAGCCTGGCTCGTGGGGGAGGCGTCCAAGGGAAGCCACAATCTTTCTGCCTTGACCTGACTGAGTAGGAAAGTCAAAATGCACAAGAAGAGTTAAGGGTAACTACAGTGTTCACCAAGTGGCTTTTGGTACAGAAACCTCACTTTGGGGCTTGTGGTTGGTTGTCTTGTTTGTTTTGCCAGTGGAGGTGGGAAGGATATGGAGGGCCTGAGAGGATTAGCAGGACCAGGCTTTGCTGCCCCCCGTCCAGAGAGCGAGCGGGCAGCCAGGCTCGGTGGCACGCGCTGGTCCAAACACTGTCTGCTCACTTAGAATTCTTGCACAGTTGGGCTTGCTTCAAGTTCGATTTGAGTTTCAGATCTCGTTGTTCTCCTTTGGGAAGTGGGGAGATTGTCTTTGGTGATGTCAGAGGTAGATGCTGATTGGTGTTTGGTTATCTGACTGATGAGTGCCTGCGCGGAACCTTGGGAGAGCTGACGTTATTCTTGCTAACTCAAGGAGAACGGAAGGGAGTTTTGCAGGAAAGAGCTTCCAAAGTTGTTTTGTGAAGGAGAAAGTGAAGTTCTTATCTCTGGGCTCTGTTTTGCCCACAGTCGGGGCTGCACATCTGGCTTCCATTCTGAAGGAGTCTGGTTTTCTGCTTCAGCAAAAATGAATCCAATCACATTGGAATTTGAAGATAGATAAAAGGAAGTGGGGGGGGGCAGGATTTCCTACGCCCAGCCCGGGTTATCAGGGAGGGCCACGGCAGCTTCCTCCAGCAGCAGGCTGGTGTCGGCTTCAGGCCGGGCTGGATCCGTGTGAAGGAAGAGGCTGGTGTCGGCTTCAGGCCCGGCTGGATCCGTGTGAAGGAAGAGGCTGGGGCGGGGAGCCTCATTCCTCCACCCAGGAGGTTCGTTTCTGCTGCTTCCTGCCAACACTCCCACAGCTTTGCTTTCCACTGGCGGACTTGGTTTACTCGGTGAGGGTGGGCGGGGACGGCTTTGCCTTTAAGTCCTTTTATTCATTCTGATCAAGTTAAAACATTTAAGTCAGATTTAGCAATGCTTGGTCTTCACTGAGGCTGAGTTAAGTTTCTGCACGTGGGACCATTCAGGCTTCATTCACCGATTCCTGGGTTGACTCACCCGCCCTGAGTGTGGCCGTTAGACTCGCTGACCTTCAGGCGTAGCTCATTGGTTCTTATGTTTTAGTAGACAAGGGGTCCTGTGACAGGTGTGTGTGTGTGTGTCTGTGTTGGCTTGTGCCTCTGTGTGTGCTAACTGTGTGTCTGTGTGTGTGATGGCTGTGTAAGTGTCTGCGCGGGGCTGTGTGTGTGTGTCTGTGTACTGACTGTGTGGTATGTGTGCCGTATGTCTGTGTATGTCTCTCTGTGTGTATGTTTTGGCTCTATGTGTGCTGTGTGTGTATGTCTGTATTGGCTGTGTGTGTCTGTGTGTTTCTATCTATGTGCTGTGTCTGTGTGTTTTTACTGTGTGGTGTGTGCTGTAGGTCTGTGTGTGTGTGTGTGTTGGCTTTCAGCCAGGCTAGTGGGGCCTGTGTATGAGCGAGAGGGTTCATGAGGATCAGGAGTGACACTCCTGTGTGTCACGGTCCAATCTCTCCTATCTCTGGTTGGCTGGGGTTGACTCGACGGTGGCTTGTACCCCCCCCCCCACACACACACACACTTCTTCATGCCGACCTTGGAGCCTTAGTGGGGCCAGCACTTTGTCCTTCCATAAATAATGCACCGCTGCTGCGTATTTATAGCTCTTCCTAGTAAATGTTCGGTCGTCGGTCCAGAGCTGAGAGCCTGGCCCTTTGCAGCTTGGCGGGGGAGAGAGGTGAGTCAGCGTGTTTGGACGCTGCATTGGAGGGCCGGCACTGCCGGACTGTGGGCGCTGGTGAGCAGGACCATTGGCGGGGGTGGTGGTGGGGTGCTCAGGTTCTCAGTGCTCTGACCTTCCCGTTCTCAAGCCCGCCTCCCAGCATCCACCGCGAATGAAGAGACCTTTCTGCCCACACTGAAGTCAAGCAGAGCTCGGCTTCCTTGCTTGGGAATGGTCTTTGCTCAGGCTTTATGGGGGTGCCCCCAAGTGGCCCCCGAATTGTTTGACAGAAACCTGAGCTAGTTCCAGCTCCGCTGGCTGGGGAGCTTTGTGGCCTCCCCGCTGTGGCAAGAGAGAAAGGTGCTCTACGAGCGAGAGGACCGTGGACCTTTGAGCCCGTCCTGTGGGCAGACCTGTTCCACACAGCTGCCCCCGCGCTGCTCGCTGTGGCCCTTCAGGACCCTGCCCCCTGGGCAGCGCCCACCACTTCCTCATTTTAATTGTCCCCCACCCCTAATGCACACTTTTCCTGGCAATTTATGGTATTGTATCAAATGGTTTTGGTTTTGTTTGGAGGTCATACCAGCGGTGCTTCCTCCTGGCTCTGAACTCAGGGATCACTCCTGCTGGTACTCTGGGGACCATAGAGGATGCCAGGGATCGAAGCTGGGTTGGCCACATGCAGGGCAAATGCTGTTAAGACTTGAAGGTGTGAGGGAGCTCTTCCTTCTCTGCGGCAGTTTGAAACGGGAGAGTGGATTTTCCGAGCAGACGCAGGGCTCTCAGCCTGGAGTCCAGCGGGCTGCCCAGCCAACAATCCCTGACTCTGCCCCTCTGTTACAGGCTCCGCATTCTTCCCTGGGCGCTGTGCTGAGGTCTTCGTCCGCGGCCAGAGCATCGGGAAGCTGGGGGTCCTGCACCCTGACGTCATCACCAAGTTTGACCTGACCATGCCCTGCTCCTCCCTGGAAATCAACATCGAGCCCTTCCTGTGAAGCGGGACCGCCAGCGGGTTTCTGCAGGGTCCCTTTGTCTGTGACTTGATGTTTAATAAAGTAGAAATAAAGCTCCGTCTGCCTCTGGCGCCGTCACCCTCACCCGCCTCAGACCAGTGAGACCAGGGTGTGTGGGGGGTGCTCGGGGTTGGGGGGTGTCTTGGGTAGGAGCCAGTGGAGGCAACAGCAGCATGAGATCTGGAAGTGAGGCACAGCCGCCCTTTGCACACACCTGCCCCGCACCGGGACCCTGGGGACCAGGCGCTCTCAGTGCTGAGTCTCACCAGCTCTGTGTCCCGCGCTCCTCATTGGGGAGCCATAAAGTAACTCTGCTTTACCGGTGGGTGGCCGAGCTGACTGATGTCAACAGCTCTGCAGCAGTTTCATGGGCTCTGGCCAGCCGCGGCCTGTGCCACATGAAGCCTGTGCAGCAAGGGAAGAATCGGCTCAAGGCCTGAGCTCAGGGTTCTCACTCGCACTTAAGGTATGGCCTCCGATGCCTCTGAAGAAGGCAGGAACACAGCATGGTTCTGCGTTAGAAAATAATTTGGACACCCCCTTCTGCCTCAGCCTTTCAGACAGACAGAGCACAGCCATCCTGACGCCAGGAAAACATGTGCGGGAGCTGTTTGGTACCAAACCTTAGGGAGCAAAAGACCTGCCAGTCACAACTTTCTGTCGGGCAGAGTAAATACCCAGTTAGATCAGGGTCTCTAGGGAGGCAGGTGAAGAAGGCAGCCATCCACATGCTGGAGGGTGGGAGTGGGGGGAGGCCTGGAGAAGACCCCCCTGGGTGGCAGCATTCTTAGCTGTAGGAATCAGATCCAGCTTAGCGGGCTGGTTATTGGATAGAACATTTTATTTGGATGGGGGGCCCATATCCAGCTATGCTCAGGGTTTATTCTTGGTTCTGTGCTCAGGGATCACCCCAGCCAGGCTGAGGGGACCGTATGGGATGCAGGGATCAAACCCAGGTGGGCTGCATGCAAGGCAAACACTACCCGCTGTACTATCTCCAGCCCCATGTTGGGCAAAACTAAAGGAGCCCTTAGGGTTGCTTGAGGCCACTGAAGCAAGAGCATCCCAACACAGAAAGGCACCTATGAAGTGCAGGAGAGAGCAGGGAGGTGAGGAAAGGGGCAGCTCTTGGCAGGTGCTGGGCAGCCCAAGAGCGGCCTGAGGTGGGGTCTGCCGAGAACAGCGGCAGCCAGACCGGCTTCTTCGGCTCCAGCTCCCGCTTCTCGAGCTGAACCATTGAAGTTTGCTGCTCTCTTCCCACGGATCTCGTGGTGTGCTCTGCAAGCCCTTAGATATCCCGCCGAGCCATGTTGGAAACAACGCCAGACCCCGGACATTAAGCTAGGAAGGTCAGTGATCCCCAAGGCAGCAAACAAACCAGGTGAACCCCGAGACTACTGTTGGAATCCCACAGAGGTGGGGCAAGGAGGATGAAAGAGCTGCTTGGAGATCTTAGCCGAGGCCCTAGGGGGTGCTGGCACGAGGCCGGTGAACTGCCCATTCTCAGAGGACAACACTGTCCCTCTGATGGACAGAGCAATCCCCGAGTCCCGCAAGGCAGCCGACAACCACTGGGGGTTGTGGAGAACACGCAGAAGGCTTTGGCTACTGGAGCGAGAACTACGGGTGGGCTAAAGACAGCCTGCTAGAGCCCAACAAGCTGGGAAAAATCAAGCTCGCTTCTAGGCAGGGACTGCGTCTCAGAGCAAAACCCAGGGGCTGGAGAGACAGTCCAGCAAGTAGGGCGTTTTTTCCACGCAGCCAACCCAGGCTTGATCCCCGTCGTCTCAGATGGTTCCCCTGAGTTCACCAGGTGTGACCTCTGAGTCCAGAGCCTGAGCACCACTGCATGTGGCCCTAAAACAAAACAAAAATAAACAGGTTCCCTTTAATAAAGGAAGAAGAGAAACAAAGCCCAAGAGGCAAATGGCCATAATAAGAATTTCCAGCCTTGCATGCGGCTGATCTGGGTTCGATTCTCCAGATTTACTCTTGAGCACTGCTGGGTGTGACCCCCCCTCACAAAAAAAAAAAGCCAAAGGGAGAGCAAGCTCATTCTTCGCCTGACTAAAAATAGTGTTCCAGCCAAATCCTTTCATCGGTGCCTAATAAAGATGACTCCGTGGCCTGTGTTGGACATGCTCCGTGCCTGATTTCACGGTGGCCCCCATCTGGTTCCCATGTGACAAAGAACACCGCGGACAGGGCTCAGCACGCCTCTGTCCTATGTGAGGGTCGAGCATGGTCCCAGACACAGGCACGCACATCCTTCCCGCTGTCACCTGACATCACAAAGAGGGAAGGACACAGGCCTTGAACACCTGTGTGGGGAAAAGAGTCTGGCTCGACTCCCCCCTCCCCAGGAGACCCTGGTGTCACAGCAAGAGCAAGGCCAGCAGATGCGCTAAGCATAGCGCATCCAGCCGCCTTCCGGCCAGAACTCAGGGGCTGCGCTCCTTGCTGTTCTTGTTTCTTCGTGCATGCCAGCTCGACAGGCGTGGAAAAGGAAAAGGGATTTTTTGGCTTCTTCAGGGCTCCTCTGTCTCATGTGGCTGCAAGAATGCGGCTTTGCTATTCACGGTCCACCTTCAGTGCTATTGTTCCTCTGTACCCTCGGTCAAGTCTGCACTGCAGGTGTGCTCCGCTCTAAAGGAAGACAGCGCAGGCCTGGGGGCTGGGGGTCCCTCATCTTCTGTTCAAGAGCCCCACCGGGTAGGAAGGAAGAATCGCCAGATGATACTTCAGCAACCAGCTTCTTCAGACACAACTATTTACACTTGAAAATACAAAAGGAGTTGGAGAGAATAGGACGGGGGGGGAGGGCTTTTGCCTGACATGGGGGATGACCTGGGTTCCATCTCCATATGGTGCCCCCAAAGTCCTTCCAGGAGCAATCCCGGAGTGCAGAGCCAAGAGTGAGCCCTGAGCACAGAGTCGGGAGCAATCCCTGAGTGCAGAGCCGGGAGAGAGCCTTGAGGCACCGCCAGCGGTGGCCCGAGTAAAAAATGAAATAAAATGCATTTACACCCCAGGAGAATTGGTTCAGGTTAGCCTGTAAATTGTAAAACCTGGTGCCGGAGTGATAATGCAGTGGGTAGGGCATTTGCCTTGCATGTGGCCAACCTGGGTTCAATCCCTAGCACCCCATTGGGTCCTCTGAGCCAGCCAGGAGTTATCTCAGAACAGAGTCAAGAGAACCCTGGGCACTGCTAGGTGCGGCTCGCAAACAAAGCAAAACGAAACAGTAATACAATCATTTTTTTTTAATTCGTATCTTTAAAGACGAACATGAAGCAAGAGTTAGACCAGGACAGAAAAATTTATCATTTGATCACTTGACATCCCGTTGCTCATCGATTTCCTCCAGCGGGCGCCAGTAACATTTCCATTTGACCCTATCACGTGCCAGTGTAGCCCAATGGCATTTGCTTGGCTTCAGGAATACGAAGAGCCTCAAACTGTTCATTCAGGGTCTTGACGAAGAAGTCTGACCATAGAAAAATTTATACTTATAAAAAAAAACTGTGAGAAGGGGAACTCTCCCAGAAGTGCCTGGGGAGCTGTGTGATGCCGAGGACTGAACTTAGGGTTCCTGCATACAATGTGTGCACTCTGGCCCTTGGAGACATTGCTGGTTCCAGAAAACTAGAGCAGTGGGGAGTTGGGGCAATATCCAGCTGTGCTCAGTGTATTCCAAGCTCCTGCTTCTTAGCGATCACTCCTGGGTTACGCGGAAGGTGCTGGGATGCCAGCCCTAGTCAGCTGCATACAAGTAACTCTAGCCCCTCAGAAAACTTTTTTTTTTTGGTCTTTTTGGATCATGCCCGGCGATGCTCAGGGCCTCTCCTGGCTCTGTAGTAAGGAATTACTCCTAGCAGTGCTGTGGGACCGTATTGGATGCTGGGGATCGAACCTGAGTCGGCCTTGTGCAAGGCAAATACACTACCCGCTGTAGTATAGCTCCAGCCTGCAGAAAACCTTTTAAATGAAGGATCCCTGATGAGTTCAGGATTCTGAACAAAGAGAAATGAGGTCTTGGGGCCAAGGGTATGGACGGGTTCTAGCTGCCTCCGTTGGTCTCCTGAGCACAAGGAAAGAAAGCGGCTGAGCTAGCACTAGGCGACACTGTTCTGTGCAATGACGTCGCTGGCCATCACTTCCCTCACCTGACCCTCACCGCCAGACGCACAGCCTCCTGACACTTCCTCCCAGTTCTGGTGCTGGCTTCTGCCACCACACAGCCCAGTGCACCCCGTTGTCCCAAAGAGACTTTCTCCTCCAGGGGTGGTGTTTGGGGCGCCGTGGGGCAAGCTAGTGCCCTCCCGGGGTCCCCGCCTCCCTCGCTTCCCTGCTCCCACCGCACCTGCTGTCTGAGCCAGGCCCCTCCATCCCTCTCCCACCAGCCTTGCAGGCAGTGCTGCAGCCCCTCGTGGGTTAACCTCCCCCCCTGCCCCCGCACAACCCCACCCCGCTCCTCAATTCCCCAGGGGGGTCTTCTCTTCCCCACCCCACACCAACGAGACACCACTTTGGGGGTGAAGCTCCGCTTCTGGGACCCCACAGTTTGGGTCTCCTCCTGCAGCACCTCCCAAGAGACACCCACCTGTTGGGTCCTGGCCACGTGCTGGGCAGAGCACAAACAGGCAGGAGAGCAGGTGGGAGCGCCCTCTGCCGGCAGGTGCCGGCCCCACAGGCACATCTGAGGATGCTGAGGGGCACGTGACCATCTTTGAAAAACCTTCAATTTATTTTGGCTTATTTTTTGGGGGGGGGGGCACACCTCTTAGTGCCGGGCGTCACTCCCTGAGCGCTGGGGTGCCGTGCACTGCAGGACTCAATCCCAGACTGCTGCATGCAAAGCATGTGCTTAGCCCACTGAGCCACCACCTAATGCCTTCACTAACAACACCCAGAGCATTCAGCTGTAGACATCCATGGCAATCCCATGTCAGAGGTGGTGTCTGAGAGGGCCTATGCCTCACCTATGGACGTGGAAACACCGACGTTTGCATGTAGCTGTGTGTTGTATGATGACAGTGTGCTTTTGTGGGGTGGGGTGGAGGTTTTGGGGGCTATACCCAGTAGTTGTCAGGGTCTTTTCCTGTCTCTGTGCCCAGGAGTGACCCCAGGAGATGCTTAGGGGGACCCTGTGAGGGGTTGGGGGTCAGAGTTGGCAGCATTGCCATGGGTTTTGGTTTATTGATTTCAGCTCAGGTGTAGTGAGCTCTAAAAAAAAGTCTAGAGGAGAAAAATCTTTTTTTCCAGTGAAGCAGAACACTAGCTTTGAAAGCATTTATAAGAAGTCATAATCAAACAAAAATGATTTTTTTGAAAGAATCATTTACATTCGGTACATAAGCGAGACAGCTGAAAGCTTCCAAAATAGAAACCCCGAGCAGATGGCCCCGAGACACCACATGCCTCCATGCAGCCCATTTGGGCACAAAACATGGTGATGGAGCGGCCACTGGAAGCTGAGGGACGAGCCTTCAGCCACTGCCACCAGAGGGTCTCAGTGCAGGGGGTCTCTGTGTCTTTTCTCCCCATTAGAATCCGGTAATAGTGTAGGTCTGAGGAAAACTGGCACCAAGAGCAGTTGGGAAGGTTCCAGTGTGTATGTCCTATCCTAGAAACGCAGAGGGTTGGACTCAGGGCAAGGGTGATAGAATGGCAGGTCCGATCTGGCTCCTGTGAGTGGACCTTAAGGTCCCCAGTGTCCTAATGCAAGGTCACCTGCCTGGAGACCCTAAGCAGACATCATAGGAAGTTGACATTTGGACGAGTGAGGCTAAGCCAGCAGGGGGCAGCATTTCTCCAGGGAGACAACCCAGAGTGTGTGTGTGTGTGTGTGTGTGTGTGTGTGTGTCAGTGTGTGTGTGTGTGTGTGTGTGTGTGTGTGTGTTCATGAGAGGGGGGTTCTGTGCCTCGCCTGCCACTTGCTGCACCTTGAGGATGAGGCGCTAGGTCAACTTGAGGGAGCCTGTTTCCCCAGGATGAAAAGCGGCAGATTGTGGCCGAAGGACAGGTTTGGGCAGGAAAAGGCCCCCGAGAGCCCACAGCACTGGCCTAGCCGACGCTCCTGGTCAAGGCCTGGTTCACGTTGAGGTCAGCAGCCACAAGGCACCAGCACTGATTGCCCCAGTTTGCCCTAATTGCCCCCATTGTGTGCCTGGAGGTGCTGCAGGAACAGACAAAGCCAGGCAACCCAGCTTCAGGGATCAGGCATGGTGCTCTGAATAGACCTTGAGGACTATATGTGATCCCTAGCAAGGAGAAAGCCGAGATCACACAACTTCCTTAGTCTTTAGGCCTGCACAGACAACCTTGGAAGGACCCTGCTGGTGTTTGCATAATTGGGGGCTTCCGGCGGCCGCAGCTGGAAAGAGGGGTTTCAGGACCTGGCCTTTGGTGTTTTGTTTTTTTTCTTTTTTGGGTCACACCCGGCAATGGCTTGTTTTTTTTCCTTTCCTTTCTTTTCCTTTCCTTTCCTTTCTTTTCCTTTTCCCTTTCTTTTCCTTTTCCCTTTCCTTTCCTTTCCCTTTCCTTTCCTTTCCCCTTTCCTTTCCTTTCCCCTTTCCTTTCCTTTTCCCTTTCCTTTCCCCTTCCTTTCCTTTCCCCTTCCCTTTTCTTTCCTTTCCCTTTCCCCCTTCCCTTTCCCCTTCCTTCCTTTCCTTTCCCTTTCATTTTCCTTTCCTTTTCCTTTTCCTTCCTTCCTTCCTTCCTTCCTTCCTTCCTTCCTTCCTTCCTTCCTTCCTTCCTTCCTTCCTTCCTTCCTTCCTTCCTTCCTTCCTTCCTTCCTTCCTTCCTTCTTTCCTTCCTTCCTTCCTCTCTCTCTCTCTCTCTCTCTCTCTCTCTCTCTTTTCTTTATGGGTCATACCCAGCGATGCTCATGGGTTACTCCTGGCTCTTCACTCAGGAATTATTCCTAGTTGAGCTCGGGGGACAATATGGGATGCCACCCTACCTGCTCTGCTATCGCCCCGGCCCCATGGCTTGTTTTTTCAAGAGAGGCTAGAGTTGTTCTTGCATTAATTACCTTTACAATTGCTCAGAGAGCAGCAGGGTGTAGGGTGGGAGGACAGGGAGCCCTGACACTGGAGGAGAGCAGGGGGTTTCAGGAAGTCAAGGAGAAAGGGGGTGTTGGAGCCCTAAGAAGGATTCAGTCCATCTGTCATTTGCCCAGCTGCACTCCTGGCTGGCCACTGAACCTCGCGGGACAGAGGTAGAGCGCCTCCCAGGATCCCAAGAAATGGAACAGGGGAGAGTGTTAGAGTAGCCTGGAGATTCTTGCTTGGACGCAGGGGACACCCCCCTCCTCCCAAACTCCATTCCCCCTCCCGTCTGGCAGTAGGAACAGCCAGCTGGTTTGGGGTGAGCCGTTTCCCTTGGTCCCTGGCATTCTGAAAACATGCAAAGACAAGGAGGCATGGCAGGTCACACTTAGAGACGAGGCCTTGAGGAGGGAGGAGGAGGAGGAGGAGGAGGAGGGACCCTCCCTTTCCCCACTGCCAGGGTCTGTTATGGCTGTCCAGAGATGCCTCTTCAGGGAGGCGGTCCTTTTACCACTGACCAGACCTTTCTGACTTGGCCATGGGGACAGCAAAGTCACATTCTGAGAGCACTGTTGTCCCCAGACCCCAATCCCAGTTCCGGGAGGCGGGCTTCTGGCAGAGGTCCCAGCTGAAAGGTTCTGCCTTCATTCCCCAGGCCCGATCCATCTCAGCCCACCAGCTCTGGGGCTCGGGCCACCTTTCCACAGCCCAGGACCAAGTCCAAAGGCCGGAGGAACAGACGGGCAGGGGTGGGGGGTGGGGGGCACGTTCTAGTCACAGCGTTGCCCTCACAGACCACGTTTCCCTTCAACGACAGCAGGAGCAGCACTGATCTGAGATCTCAGCAGAACTGGGCGGGGGTCATGAGGAATGTAAGAAGAGTGAGTTGTCCAGAACTGCCCCCTGACCACAGGGGGATGTCCGTGTCTCAGGTAGCAGAGGCTAGTTGCCAGCCAGCAGAGGAGGCTCAGAGCAAGCCCAGAAACCGGTGTAGCATGGGCACAAAGGTGGTGGTACAAATGCCCACTGACGTGTAGGTGACAAACTTGTAAGGCACCTCGATCTCCAGCCTCCGCCTGGCCTCCTTGTTTCTCGTGACCACCTTGAACCAGGAGAACAGCACTTGCAGCGAGAGCTTCTGCACCAGCTGACGGACCCCGAGGATCAGCACGATGCCCACGGTGAATCTGCCCAGACCCAGAAGCACCTGGTGGGGGGTGAGGGCCAGGGTGTTCTCCGGCACGGGCACTGGGGCAGCGGGCTCCGACACCAGCTGGAAGAAATGGTTGATCCAGAATCCAATGGTGGCCCCCGGCCCCGCGGCCAGGATGGTTGTAGTGTCAGCCCTGGTAGGGCTGTAGAACTCAGACACGGGGTAATTGTAACTTAGGACAAAGGGCACCACCAGGGCACACACGGGAAACAGGGGCTGGCGGAGTCCAGGCTGTCTATGAAAGTCCAGGCAGGGTAGGTGACAGCGATGAGCGCCATGGTGATGAGGAGGCCAGCGAGCACATCCTGCCGAAAGGAGAGGAGAGAACATGAGCCCTGGGGACATTGGGGCTGCCACAGCAAGAATGTAAGCTGGGGCCGGAGCGATAGCACAGCGGGGGACGGTGCTGGCCTCGCATGCAGCCGCCACAGCAAGAATGTAAGCTGGGGGCCGGAGCGATAGCACAGCGGGACGGTGCTGTCCTCGCATGCAGCCGACCCAGGTTCCATCCCGGCATCCTGTATGATTCCCGAGGACCTCCAGGAGTCTTTCTTTTTTTCTTTCATTTTTTAAAAAAATTTTTATTTTTACAATTACAAAGATATACAATTAAAAAGTTCATATTTGGGTTTTGGTCATACAGTGTTCCAGCACCCATCCCGCCACCAGTGCCCATCTCCTACCACCAACGTCCTCGGTTCCCTCCCCCTCCCCAGCCCACCTCCATGGCAGGTTCTTTATTTCTTTCCCTTTCTCTCTCTTTCTCTTTTCCTTCCCCTCCAGACTATGGATTACAGAACATACATTAAAGGGTTGTCATGTGTATCCTTTTGCCTCTATTTAATGCTCAGTTCTAGGTTGGCATTAGTACCCTCGACAATTGTTAGCACACTGTTCCATTTTCTGTCTTACCTAGCCTCTGTTCAGGAGTCATTCTTAAGAGCATCTCTGGGTGTGACCAAACAATGTAAGCTGGATACAGCTGATTGACACTGAGGAGCCAATGGTTACATGGCTTTAGTGTATGTATGAGATATTAAATGTGTTTATTCACATCCAGCAGTGCTCAGGGCTTACTCCTGGCTCAGTGCTAAGGCATCACTCTTGGTGAGACTCAAGGGATCAAATGGGATGCTGGGGATTGAACTGGCATCAGTGGCATGCAAGCAAGTAACCTACCTGCTGTAGTATTGCTTGTCCCATGATATTAAATTTATACAGATGTAAATTTCTTTGGGGGTTTCACCTCTGGCTATACTCAGGGTTACTCCTGGTCTGTACTCAGGGATCACTCCTGGCCATCAACCCCAGCACTGCTCAGGAGACCATATGGGGATCAAACTGGGTGGGTTGCATGCAAGGCAAGCACCCTACCCGCTGTGCTACCCCTCTGGCTCTTATTCTTTTTCAGGGGGGGAAAGAGGACACAGCAGGGGGCACTGGGGGCCATGTGGTGCCAGGATGGAGACGTGGTCTCGCCTGCATGGACACCAGCCCTTAAGTGTCCATCTCAGTCCCATAATACAAGCTGATGCTCTGTATTTTCTTTCAGTTTTCTGCTTCTTATAATTAAGCTTGTTTGTTTGTTTTTAGCTGCATGACTATAAACACTCAGCCCCTTTGTTCTCGTTTTATTTTATTTTTGTTTCACAGTCACAGTCTTTGGTGGCATAGAGGTGGGCTATCAGGGCTTAGGGCCGTAGCTGGTGGGAGGAGGAAGTTGGCGGGGGACTACAGTCACACAGCAAGCAGCCCCCAGTCCCTGGCAGGTGCAGGTACGCTAATTTGGGGTGATGTGAAGAGAGGGCTTGGGAGCCTACCACCAGGTTTCCATCCCCAAAATCTAAATAAAAATCACCAATAACTGAAAAGAAAAACTAAGCGAAAGGGCTGAGAAGTTTACAGGAAGGGAGACAAAGCTGTCCCAGAAACAGATGAGAATATGCCTCAACTTGAAAGCAGGGCGTGGAAATGATGCTCTAGAGGAAAGGAAAGCACAACTATCTAGGATGTTCACAGCAGATCCAACAGTCACCCCAACCCAGCATCAACCCTAGCGCACTCAGCAGAGAGACCAGGTTACGTTCACTGCTGGAATACTTTTTTTTTTTTTTTTTTTTTTTGCTGTTTTGGGTCCACCCAGCGATGCTCAGGGGTAAGTCCTGGCTCTGCACTCAGGAACTACTCCTGGCGGTGCTTGGGGACCATATGGGATGCTGGGATCGACACTCAGGTCGGCTGTGTGCAAGGCAAATGCCATACCCACTGGACTATCACTCTGGCCCCTCACTGCTGGAATACTTCTTAACCATCCAAAGCCACCACCTGCTGACGCATGAAACTTCTGTATTGTGATGCCGTTTCCTTAAAGCTATGCCACTGGCATCTCTGTGACCCATGACTGGTGTAGGTGCTGCCCATGGCAGGGAGCGGGTAGGCCTGGAGTGGGCAGGATCATGGTGCCCCAGGTCATGGTATTACATCTAGCCACGGTGGGGTCAGACAGAGCAGCAGCCATGTTAGGGGGGTGGAGCCTAGTTCATGATCAGGAGCGAAAGACACATGTGCCCAGGAGGCTCCCTTTGGAGGGAACATTTCTGTTAAAGGCAGAGCAGGTATGGTTCTGCAGCGGGGACATTTGGGATCCCTTCCTACAGGTGCTCAGGGTGGTCCACGCTTGTTCCTCTTTCCAGAGGTGACCCCCATCTCCCTGGGTGCAGAGGCTCAGAGGAGAGTGGTGGGGTCTGAGTGTCGCCACAAGCCACTTCTTCACTCATCAGCACCTGCTATCAAAGGCCAACTCTCCTTTTACCTTCTCCTACCCCAAAGTCTTCATTCCCTGACCAATGACCACCGAGCACCATCCTTTCAAGAGCAAATTTCTCTACATTGGAACCAGGAAGACAATTAAAATGCAGATTTCTAAGCTAGTTGCATGGCTCCAAGGACTGATTACATGTTTTATTCCTGGTTTGATTCCTGCAAGCTCTGAACACTCAGGAGCACTACCCGAGTGTTGTTGAATAGGGCACACCTCTTCCCCTTGCCTCACCACGAAAGAAAAATTCCAGGGGCTGCCTTTATTCTGAAGCATGGCCCAGGAACCTGCATTTTCAATCCTCTGGGTAATGGTGGATGGAAATTAAAGTAGAACCCCCTCAGAAAGCCTCTCAGCAGAATGTCCATCTGCAGGAGATGGGCTTAATTAATCTCTCTTGCTCCAGGGGTTTCACTCATTCTTTCCTATTTGAAAGGAAATTTGAATCTTTTCCCCCAAACAAGCTTGCTATGATGTTGTCATCATCATTTTTCATTTCCCAACTGTGCAACACACTTTTTCTATTTCTGTCTGCAAAGATCTTCCCAGTTTATCTAAGGATCAGCCCAAAAGCTTTTTGCTGTCCAAACTGCCTTCCTGTATCATCACAGTTGGAACCAGTCGTCCTCTGAACTGAAAGAGAAGGTACTTGCCCAGCATCAAACAGCCCATCCCCTTCTGCTCACTGAGTGGCAGTTAATTAGTTCTCTTGCGTCCCGCTTTACTCCTTTGCTCTCTGACATGGTGCACAGAGACAGCAGGTAGTCAGTGGGCGTGGCCAGGGAACAGGTAATGTCCATGGTACTTCATTCCCATTGTTTCCAACACACAAAAGGAAATCTGCCTTTTTTTGGTTAATGTCTTCTTCCTCCCTTCTATCCTCTGTGGGCACGGTAGGATCCAATTGCACACATCTGGTTGGAATGCCCTTCATAAACAAATTCTGCACATCCTCCATGTATCGGAAGACTATTTTAATCTATAGCCCTGCTCCAGAGCAAAAATCATTTTCACCAGTGTGGCCACTTTGTGGTTGCAGTGGCAGGTTTCTTGTGCTTGGATACCTCTGTTTTCTCAGCCAGACAGGGATGAGACTGACAGACACATTGTGGGTTTGTTTTGGTTTGGCTGGGGGGAACTGGGAATGGAACCACGTATCCAGATGCATGTTCTACTACTGAGCCACAGTCCTGGTCCCCAGTTGGGGGATGTTCCTGTAAGGAATATCCCTGGAATGTTCCTTACAGGAATATCCCTGCATTGGCTGCAATGAGCTTTCAAACAGGATTCTCAATCTCAGACTCTCACCTCCTGCTTGGGCAGGGCTGGAAATGGGAGGGACATTTTTTGGAACTTCACAGTCCTACAGATGGGATAGCAAATGGAGACAGGAAAATAGTGTTCCGATCCCGAGAGCAGCAAAGACAAGCAACCCGGCACAGCTCAGAGGCAGAGTGGAAGCTGCCAGCCGGCCCTGTGAGAGCCTGAAGAAATGGATGTGGGGAGAGTGTGTGGGAACAGGAAGTAAAAGAGCGGGAAGAGCACGTGGGACTAACAGCAGCATGTAAAATGATGGAAGACAAAGGTGCAACAGAAGTTTGGTGATGCATGGTATAAATCAATAAAGGGGCCCGAATTGTAGACTACATTCTTTACTTTGCAAAACTAAATTAAAAAATTAAAAAAAAAAACCTTTCCATACAAGAAGATAATCAGACTACAAAGTAATCATACTCCTAGGAGTTCAGCCCAAGAAAATAATCAGAGGTAATTACAGATGGAGGCTGCTCACCAAGGAGACTGCACCTGGCCTGCTGGGCCCAGTGATGGCCACACCCAACAGTGCCCGGGAGCCATGCTGGCTGCTGGAGCAGTCCAGCACCTTACACATGTTTAGATTAAAGCTTGGGCTCTAGTTTGTCTCATTAGAAGGCAGTAATAAAGGCAGGCAATTGAAAGAATTCAGAAAGAAATGAACACTTATCCACAGCCTCAGAATGAGTTCCAGTGTATGTCCCTGAAAACACTGATTTTATTCTTAGCCAAACACGCTTCCTGATCAATATCTCTAGCTATTCCTAGCCCTGAGAACTAGCTCCCAGTACTGGTGAATCTCACTCCTCCATCTCATTCCCATACATAGTTTCCTGGGACCGATTTACATTCCATCGCCAACATCTTCGCTGAAGAATGCTATTGAGGGGACCAGCACAACGCCAAGGTTAGCTAACTAGAAAGAAGGGGTGAGAACAACCCCATTCATTCAATTGTTAGGAAAGAATGCATTCAGGTCTCGAACTATTGATGCCGTGCACTCTATGATGCTGGCATTGGCCCGCTAGCGGGCTCCCACCCCGCCCCGGTGAGAATGTGCAGGGCCTGCTCTGCCCCTCGCTGCCTTCACCAAGGAAGTTGCAGCCAGGAGCTGAGGCAAAGGCAACACCCATTTCTTTGTAGATGCAGAGAATTCTCCAAATGCCAGTCGACCCCCGCACACAAATTGAAAACAAAGTGCCCCCACCCTTGCTCCTCCTCCCCCCCAACCCAGCATGAATTCCTAGACAATCATTTTCATCGAGGCTTCCCAGTTAGCACGCTCACGTGGCTGCTCTTTTTTCACGCTAGCTCACAATTTATTCAATCATGCAGATGAGACGCCATGGAAGCGTATGGCAAGAAGGGGCAGCTTGGTTCATGAATATGAATCTAAATGATTCCAGGGAGAACCCTACATGTTGTGTGATTAGCATATGTGTAGGGGGCAAGGAGGGAACGCATAGGATCAAAAATAATTACCGAGCGGCCGGGGTGGGCGTTGCCGGGCGGCCGCCGCGGGCCGCCCGCCCCAGCCCCCCGGCCACCCCCCGCACAGAGCCAGGAGCAACCCCCGAGCACGCAGGAAAAAAAAAAAAAAAAATATTAACTTCCCACTGACGCACACCCAGGCTCAGTGGCATGAGTCAGAGGCAGGGGGCAGATTTGCCCTGCCATGTGGTGGGGGTGAAGTCACAGGATCGCCCCAAACCTGTGGCCCCATTCACGTGGGCCTTGTACTGATGGCTGCATTTCCGTGTCCCCAGTGTTCTCAGACGTGGAATTAAAAATAAATATATTGAATCACTGTGAGTTACAGTTACAAAGTTCTTTTTTTTTTTTTTTGACTTTTTGATTTACACCTGGCAATGCTGCTCAGGGGTTACTCCTGGCTCTGCACTCAGGAATCACTCACGGGAGTGCGCAGGGAACCATATGGGATATCGGGGGTCGAACTTCGGTTTGACTGCATGCAAGGGTTGCATGCATGCCCTACCCGCTGGACTGTCGCTCAGGCCCAAGAGTTCCTTATGATTGAATTTCAGGTGTACAATGTCCCAACATCAATCCATGACCACGTCCACTTCCCTCTGCCAGTGTCCCCGGTTTCCCTCCCACCTCCAGGTCGGCCTTTTTTCTTTTTTCCTTTATTTCCCTCCCTTCGGGACACTCTAGTTTATAGTACTATTACTGAGAGAGTATCCTGCATGTCACTTGACCTCCTTTCATATCCCAGTCCTGGAACGGAGTGACCACTTCCCTCTACCATTGCCAGAGTGGTTCCTTTCCCTGACCTAGACCATCTCAACTCTCCCCTTCCCTCCCCCACACCACTTACTACCCCTGCAAGCTTCGTCTAAGGACCAGTTCTCCAGGCATGGAATTTATGCTTTGAAAAGGATTGCTTTTCATAGAAACCTTTTAGAAAACTTGCATGGAAAGTTAAAAAAAAATAATACCCACTTTTGCTTTCTGCAGTTTTGGGATAAATGTCTCTTGGAAAGTAAGCATATTTAAAGTTTCATTAGAAATCATGTTGGGGGGTCAGAGCAATAGTACAGCGGGGAGGGTGTTTAGCGTTGCATATGGCTGACCTGGGTTCCATCTCTGGCAGCCCTCTTTGTCCCCTGAGCACTGCCAGGAGTAATTCCTGAGTGCAGAGTCAGGAGTAACCCCTGAGCATCGCTGGGTGTGACCCAAAAAGCAAAGGAAAAAAAGAAAAAAAGGCTCTCTATAAGTGTGCTAATAAAAAGCATATAAACAAAACAAAACAAAATAAAAGAACAAAACAACCCTACCGAATTTCAATGTCCTATGGGGCAAAGGTCATCCAAGAATTAGTAAAGGAGAAATATTTTGTTCTATTTGCTGTTTGCTATGGACTTGCCATCACCAAGGTTTGTCTCTGTGTACAGTTGTTGGTTTTTATATTTAACCAAGGAAAATTAATATATTCTATCCCTACTAAACCGTCTCCTAACTCTTCTTTTTCTGTTTGGTTTTGCTCATTGTTCACATCCCACTAGTGGTGCTCAGGGAT
This sequence comes from Cryptotis parvus, assembly GCA_021461705.1. Taxonomy (NCBI): domain Eukaryota; kingdom Metazoa; phylum Chordata; class Mammalia; order Eulipotyphla; family Soricidae; genus Cryptotis; species Cryptotis parvus. The sequence continues at coordinate 88,499 of JAJIBD010008072.1, forward strand.
TACTTCTGGCAGTGATCGGGGACCACATATAGTGAGGGGTTTGAACCAGGGTCAGCCACACACGAGGCAGGCACTAGACCTGCTGTAGTATCTTCCCGACTCTAAATCATTATGGTTCAGGGCGGAGTGATAGCCCAGCGGTAGGGGCGTTTGCCTTGCACGCGCCGACCCATGCCAGCCCGGGTTCGATCCTGGCATCCCATATGGTCCCCTGAGCACCGCCAGGAGTAATTCCTGAGCAAAGAGCCAGGAGTAACCCCTGAGCGTCGCCGGGTGTGACCCACAAAGCAAAAAAAAAAAAAATCATGGTTTACTGGTTCTCTCATTAATTAATAGTTAAATAACTTCCTGGGCACATTCATTTGATATTGCACAAAAGTTAGTGTTTTTCCACTCTAAAATTATGTTCTAGGTTTTTTTTTTTCATTTTATTTAATTTTATTATTTTCCCCCCCAAAATTTTATTACACCATTTTAGACATACAATTGAAAGATGGTCATGTAGAGTTTTGGTTCTACAGTGTTCCAACACCCATCCCTCCACCCAAACCCATCTCCCATCACCAATGTCCCCACCTCCCTCCCCCTCCCACACCTCAACTACTTGGTGGGTTCTGTATGTCATTTCTCTCCTCTTTATCTCTCCCTCCCACCAAACTTTCCTGCACATCGGGGAATTCAGTGCATTAAAAGACATTACTGTTTCTACTATTTTAATGGACTGCTGCGCCGCCCCTGGGCTCAAACTGGTTTTGCTCTGTTAATCTGGTCATGAGGCAGTTTCCCAGCCATCCGGACAGCGAAAATGGTGGCTAGTGTGGTGGGCGAGTCTCATCCAGCTGCTTCCGGGACCCCCCAGAGGTGATGGGCCCACTCCTGGGGGCCCCATAGTCAGCTGGGCCCGGGCGAGCCGAGTTCCAGCTTCCCCAGCCGCTTGTGAGGCTCTTCATGCTATGGCTGGTGGCCCCAGGGCAGCTCTCCTGGGCAGGGCCACCAGGCTCGACAAAATGGAGGGGGAATGGCCGACCCCTGACTCCATCTGGCGAATTCCCAGTGATTCCCGCTTCTGGGAGCCGCCTACCTGGGCTCGAACTGGTTTTGCTCTGTTAATCTGGTCGTGAGGCAGTTTCCCAGCGTCCAGACAGTGAAAATCGTGGCTAGTGTGGTGGGCGGAGTCTCATCCGGCTGCTTCCGGGACCCCCTAGAGGTGACGGGCCCACTCCCAAAACCCATCTGTCCTCCTGGGGGCCCCATAGTCAGCTGGGCCCGGGCGAGCCGAGTTCCAGCTTCCCCATCCGCTTGTGAGGCTCTTCATGCTTAAAATTATGTACTAGGTTTTGAAACATTGCTCAGTGGTTTACCACAGACATGCTTCATATGTAGAGACATATGGGGTGAAACCCCTGTACCAAATGAAAAATTGTTCTCTAGCAAGTAATTACTTCATTATTTCTTTGGCTATTTTTTTTCTTTTTTTTGGATCATACTCAGCAATGTTCAGGGGTTACTTCTGACTCTGCACTCAGGAATTACTCCTGGCGGTGCTTGGGGACCATATGGGATGCTGGGGATTGAACCTGGGTGAGCTGTGTGCAAGGCAAATGCCCTACCTGCTGGACTATCGCCCCCGGCCCCTCCTTTGGCTAGTTTGAATGAATATGCTTATTCTTTTAAAAGATCTTTTTATCTTGTTTTTTCTTTGCATATTCTCCCTCTCCCCCTTTTATTTTTGTGTGGGAGGACATGGGGCACACATGGCAGTGCTCAGGGACTAGTTCCTGCTTTGTGCTAGCGGGGTTGTTCCCAGTGGTGCTCTGGGCATCATAAGATACTGGGGATAGAACCTGGGCCTTCCACATGTATCACAAGTGCTTAGCCCTTTTAACTACCTCTTCAGCTCCCTTTTATTTTATTTCTTTGAAACAGGTGCTCAGTGAGTTACAGAGTCACTGACAGAAGCTCCAGGTAGATCTGATGATTTGGTGCCTGGGCTTAGTGGTTTGGTGCCCGCAAATACTCAGAGTCACATTGCATGCCAGATCAAACTCAGGCCTCATACAAGCTGGGCATGGGTTGGGATCA
>JAJIBD010008073.1:0-90328 GCA_021461705.1 Cryptotis parvus
GAAATATCACTTGTAGATTCAAGAGTGAATTATGACTGTATCTCCCAATTGCCTTTTATGCTTTATTTATACCTGACTCCAGGAAAATGACTCAGCTTTTCTAATGGGATACACACATTGAAAAAGTCTGTACTTGCAGTCACGAAAACAAGAAAACAGACACATTCTTTAGTTGGTTTTGTATTATTACACACACATCGAAAAGTGAGTTGCTATGAGATCTGACTAAAGTAATAATGGATGTCTGCAAGAGGCGAAATAAACTCGGTTTGGGGCAGGTGGGGAGAATTACTATACCTGCTTACAGATTCAAGTACAATGTTAATCAGTATTACTAACAAATAAGAATTGCTTATTAATTAATATCGACTTTATTATTGAGATATCTGGTGTTTTAATATGCATATATTATGTGCAAACATATGCCACCTGAAAATAGCAACTATTTAGCTTCCTTTCTTTTCAACATGAAACCTTTTGAATTATTTTTCTTGCCCAATTGCTGTGGTAAGTACTTTCAATACAATGTTGACTAATAATGACAAATGTCTTGTGGCTGGTCTTAAGGGAAAATTTTGACTTTTTCCATTTGAGTATACTATTACCTGTGGGTTTGTAGCATATAGCCTTTACCATGATGAGGTGACTTCCTTTTATTCCCAATTTTTTAATTTTTTACATAAATTGTTGCTGACTCTAATCAAAATCTTTCTCTGCACCTACTCATATGATTATATGTTGTTTTTGTTTGTTTTGGAGTGGGAGAGGATTTGAAATTCTGAGGATTAAGCTGAGAGGCTCACATGTGCAACAAAAGTGTTGTACCACTGACCACATCCCTAGAATTATGACTTTTATGTTTCTTTTTGTTCATGTAATATATTATGTTAGTTTGTTTGTGATGGAATGTTTAAGGATGTTTAGCCATCCTTATATACCTTGATAACTCCCACTGAGTCATTACTTAGAATTCTATCTGTTATTTAGTAATATTGTTGGATATAGTTCTTGAGGAATTTCTTGAATATTTTGCATCTTCTCTCATCAGGAATATTGTCTGTAATTTTGTTTTTACAGTATTTGTATTTTGTATAATCATCAAGATGCTGGAAGGATTGTTTCAACCATTGGAAGAACTTGAAAAGGATGAGTAATAGATTCTTTTGATGTTTTGATAAAAATTCAATATTTTATTGTGATAAAATTCACAGCAAAATGAAATTATAAAGATAAAATTCATACAGTTCATTTCATTGTGGATGGAACTGAAGAGTATTGTTTTAAGCAAAATAAATCAGAGGGAAGATGGTAAGTACTAGAAAAATCTCACTCATCTGTTTGCCATTCAGAGCCAATATAGGGAAATATACAGTGTTGAGACAAACCCTTGGTTTTGGAATCATGACTGACTAAGAATCATAGGGAGTCACATAGTGGGGGGTGAGGTGTGGATTAAAAATAAGACCAGAATTGACATAAGGAGAGTTGGTGGAAGTATGTGAGAACTTTAGTGGTAGAGCAGTACAGTAACTTTGTGAAAAACTACCATAAACTTGAATACTATTCCAACTATTCTAAATTCATATTTTAAAAATTATTTCTTAAATATCACTGTCAAACCCATCTGAACTTCCGTTTGGTGGAGGGTTTTAATTACTTTATCAACTTTCTTTTAATTGATATTTTGTTTTCTTATTTAAATTTAAGTTGTAAGATGCTACAAATCCACCCATTTCTTACAAATTCTTCAATTTAATGGCATATCATTTTTATCATTACTTAAATAAGGTCCTTACTAGACATGCTATATATTTTCATGAATTTTTATGCATTATATAGTGTAATGTGTGGTCCCGTTGTGCACAGCCACACGGTTCATCAGTAAATGGCACGAACTGATAGGCTACTACTGAGAGTATCCCACCCGCACCCGTGTTGTATCTGATATGCCAAAACCCAGTAACAATTATAGACCTCATTCCCCTGACCTGAGGGAATGGTTTGAGGCTCTTCGTGTTCCTGGAGTGAGCAGATGCTCTTGGGCTACACTAGCATGTGACAGGACTAGTGGAAATGTTACTGGTGCAACCTCGAGCAAATCAATGAACAACAATGGGAAGACAAGTGATACAAGTGATCATTATTTATAAAAGTTTCATAATCTTTTTATATTTTGTACTTCACTTAACTATTCCTTTATTTTTTGGATCCTACTCATTGGAATTTTCTTATTTCTTTATGATTCTAGCTAAATATTTGTATTATTTTTTTCTTTCAAAAATTCTGATGGTTTAACAAACTTCTGTATTATCTTTTTGGTAGTTTTTTTAACAGTTAGTTCAACTCTACTTTTTTACCTTACTTCAACTTACTTTGGAGTTTTTTTTTTTTGTTATTGTATTTCCTTAATATGTGATGTCATGTATCTTGTGTGAGCTATATTTTTATATGGTATGTTTTTATTCTATTAACTGTTTAAAACTTGCATGGTTCACAGAGTTTTACACATACTGCAGTTGTTATGGACCTCTTTTTAGCGACTCTTTCATGTCCTAGTAAGTGATTTGCCAGGGAGAATGCCTTGTGTGATCCATGAGTTGTAAATACCTTCCCTGAATTAGTAGATTGGCTTTTTGGTTCAATGTGCTTTATTTGTTTGTTTTGTTTTTTTCTCTATCTTTCTAGTTTGATGTAGTTCCACTTATTTATTTTTATTTTTCTCCTTGCCATTGGATTCAAATACCCAAAGCTTATTTCAATGAGTTCATTATCTGATATTCTGTGTATTCTATAGTTTACATATTATTCAAACACTTAATCCATTTTAATATAAGTTATGCATGGGTTTACCACAGAGATGGTTGTCAGTCTTGTAAGTCTTTAAAAATTCAGATAATACTTCATGACAATTTGCCATGTGCAATGTGAGCATGGAGAACACAGATGAACAAACTCAGCTTGTTCCAGTAAAACGCCTTGGACACTGGCTTCTTAGAAAAGAGGGTTTAAGGGTTTAAGGCTATCAGGAAAACAAACTCTGGCAAATAATGGAATTAACAAACAAGGGTTCTGATGAAACCTAGTTCCCATAAAGCAGATTATTTCTAAGCACTTTTAGCCCAATTTATGCAACAGAATCACTACCATTATGAGAAAATCATGCAAGTAATCAATTGCTGCCCCTAAGGTACTATAACAATACTTCTCAACTTCACCAAAAAATAAAATACTCAGTTGAAACAAACATACAGTGACTCCATATAAAAGTTTGTAAGGAAGCATTTGCAAATTAAATATTGACCCACATTAAGATTTAAAATCTTTACTTCATTTTTGCTTATTATTCTATGTCACTAATAGTAATTCTTAGGCTTCAGCTATGAGGTCACATCCCCAGTGAACCTCTATGGCTCCTCTCTGTGAATTCTTTATTATTTTTCTTTGTGTTTATCTTAACTAGAACTAGAATTAAAGTTCCTAAGAAAATGTTCTATATAGAGACTCCAAGGAGAATTATTCTGCAATGATAATTAATTGATGATTCCACCTATATTCTTCAACTTACTAAATTTTGTTTTTAGGTCTACTCTTTGAGACCATCATTTTTTAAAGGAAAATCAGTAAATGTGATTTCCTTCACTGAAATTCCCTTTGGGATTAATTAAATTCATTCCCTGTAAATCAGAAAGAAAATGTAGAATTATCTCAGCAACAATTTTTCCCTTGGATCACTACAGTCTGAATCAAGAGTTGCTTTATATAATGAGGGATACGAAAATGAATTATTAATTAGCCAAAATACATTATTAATTAACCAAATATCTGAGTTTTTTCTCATCCTTTACTTGGGTTCTGATCCCTAGAAGTAGATGGATCTGTGGTCAGACAGACAGCAAAGCCAAGGCTGAAAGTGGGAGCTTATTATATCTAACTGTGGTCAGCTCTGGTGTGTTCATACATACAGGTGCACGTGTGTATAGTATGAAAGATGAAGATACACTGGACAGTAATTGCCTGAGTGGGAAAAGTTCCATTTTCCCATAAGTTGACATTTATCTTGAGAAGTGGCAAATTCCATCACATATTACTACTGAATATGATAGCCCCTTAAAATTCACATGTTAAAATTCACATGTGATATCTACATGTTGATATTCACTTGATGAGCCACTCAGAACCTCAGATGGAGGCTGCAACTTTAAGTATACCTTATAATAAAATGATGCTAAAATGATATTATTATATTAATTCCGATACAATTATTACTGGTGTTTAAATAAGAAAAGAATGAGAATACAGACTCATAGAGGGACTCCATGTCGAGAAACAGGGAGGAGGCGGCCAAAGTCAACCCGAGAGTAACGACTCAGAAACCAGAGCTGCTGAACCTCACTCTCATATCTAGAGTTTCCATAATGGAGAATATTAATTTCTGTTGTTCTGGCTACACAAGTTAGTAATAGTCTCATAAAATCTCTAACAAACTAACCCCTAACAATTTACTAAACAAAACTTGCAGTTCCACTCTCTCATCAATATAGCCTAGAAGGGAAAATATTTTTATCCTCCACTATAGACACCACCATTATATATGTTACACTTTTAACACAGACATATAGCTAAATAATTATACATATAACTATATGTAACATATATAATATACACGTATACATTTAACATACAGATATATACTGCACAATATACTATTCCATAATATATTTTGGACACAATTTCAAAAAATAATACACCAAGATTGTTAACCTAGAGATTCTTTACATTTTACTTAATAGCAAGAGGTACCAGGTAACAAGGAAAACTATTCAAAATACCCGAAGGATCTGGGATATTGCCGACCTGCTCATCTGTCAACAATTCCCAAGAATGTGATTTTTTTTCACTTGTACAATCACTCACTTTTCCCAGGTTCCCTAAACAAAAATCCATACAACACATTAATTTTAAAGAAAATGTTAATGTAAACATGAATCAATGAATATTTTTTCAAAACAAAAAAGTTGATCGAAAAGATGTTTGTATTTACTTAGAAATTATATCAGAAAAGAATGCTCTGATTTGAGACAACCATTTCTAACTCATTTTACTTAAGTATCTTAATGGTAAGTAAAAAATCTGTTTTCTTTAGAGGGACATAAAGAAGACTTAAGCATATGCAACTCAGGTAATTACAATTTTTAATTAGGCTACATAAATATCTGCAGGGCTAGCTGCAATGTGTAAAAGAAGAGGGAGAGAGATGCAGAGACAGAGAGAGAGACAGAGAGAGAAGAGAAAATGGGGGTACCTGCTATTGAGGCAGCCTGGGGTGGGCTGGAGAGGGTGTGGGTACACTGGTGGTGGGAATGGGGCACTGGTGGAGGGATGGGTGCTGGAATACTGTATTACCAAGAATCAGTTATGAACACCTTTGTAATTGTATGTTTCACTGTGGTATAATAAAAAAAATTTTTTTTAATAAATTAGGCTATAAACCTCCTGACCTTTATTTAGAGTTGAAAGATTCTAGACTTAAATCTTCAGCTATTTATTCAATTATTCTGCAAGTTACTTTAAAATCCCAGAACTGGCGAAATTTGCTCTAGTCTAAGGGAATTGTTCAAATGAGACCATTTTCTCCCAGGAAATATTTGTCAATGCCTGGAGAAAATTTTAGTAGCACCAGCCATCACCAGTTGGTAAGGTTAGGTGCCAGTGTCATTTAATAAGTAAAATCTAGATTATTGTCACTTGTCACTTGTCTTCCCATTCTTCATCAATTTGCTCAAGCAGGCTCCAGTAACATCTCCATTTGTTGGGAATGAGGTCCATTATTGTTACTGTTTTGGCATATCAAATACACCAACGGGTAGCTTGCCAGGCTCTGCCATAGAGAATCTAGATTATTACAAAAAATAATTCCAAAGAGAGAATATTTAAAAGCGCATTTGAGCATGAAAGCCTAACTTCAGAGAAATCTTTTCTGAAGAAGCTGGAATGGAAATGGATGAAGGATAAATCAGAAATTGTTTGGTAGAAAAAAAAAGACACAGTTCATTCCCAGAAGAGCTGACAGCAAATTCAATGTCCTTGTGGTGTGAAGAATCATGGGGAGAAGTGACTGCAAGGAAAAGAAGGTCAGAAAGAAGTTAGACGCTCGTAGGAATGAGACCTTCATGGTTTGTAAGCCTCAAAAAATGAAACTGCTAAAAAATGTCCATTGAATCTCCTAAGTGAGCCACACCATGCGGGGCCCATAGAACCAAAAATAAATATGAAATATGGTCCCAATTCTCCAGGAACATAAATATTTAGGACTTCAAGTGAACTCAGAATGAAAATCTGGCAGCAGTTTGATTATACTCTTTGAAAAAGAAGGAAACCTAGTCTGCCTAGGGGAAATTATTTTGAATGCTCAAAATGTTAAATCTGGTCTTCACTTTGACAAGCACACACCAATCCCTCACTAGCAGGAGGTTTCTAATGTTTCAGCTTGGGCTAGTCGTCTGGTAACAGGGGAGCACTACAGTAACTGCACCATCTTCTGGGAGGCAGAACCTTGAAGGCGAGGCTCTAGATAGCAAAGCAATTTACTCCTTCCATGTCATTTTGCTCAGGAAGCTTATATAAAGTCTCAGTCCCACTGGGCAGTCTCCCCAGACTCATGGACTCTGTCTCTAGCTATCAAAGAGCCATCATCTGCTAGGTCCTATTTTGTTTAATGTAACCGAACTAGTGCTCTGCGCTCCTTGACCTTCTTCCTTGATATTGAGAGAAAACCGTTCTCTGCCTCCTAGATTTACAGAACATCGGGTACCAATGGACCCTGGATTAGAAAAGCAAGTAACGACTTTATAAGTAAGAACTAGGATTTCTGCACTGGTTTAGCCCACGAGAAATAGGGCTTCTTTCAATTCACTTGCAGGTACAGTTTTTCTGAGAGAATGACTAATATAATAGTGGGTTAAGTTTAAGGATTAATGAAAACATTTTATTCAAACAGGCTTTTTTCTTTTTCACGTAAACAGAAGTATTATTAATATCATTCCCTTACAAGACTGATGGAAGGGAAGAATTAACATTTGTTTCACAACTTAAAAGTATTGATGTGTCAACTCTAAATACCTAACCTCATTCAGTCTCTGCTCCATTAGGTAAGTAGTATTAATTACATCTTTGAACTTGAGGAAACAGATTGATGCAAAGTTATCTTCCAGGATATAATATCATTATTATATTATTAGTAGAGCATAATCATAATAAAATATTGACATATGCTGAATTTCGTTTTGTCTATCATTGCTAATCTATAGCATTTTTCTTTGTTCAGTACTAACTAGACAATTAGGGAGGTGCGTTAGCCTTTGCTTGCTAGATTTCTGGAACGCATATGAATGTTTTTCATAATATTGTTGCTTAAACAAGGGCATAATTTAGCAATATTGACTTCCAGGCAACAAGATGGGTATGAATTCAGGAAAAGAGAGGTTGATTTCTGTAGATTAAGCTAATGTCTCCTTATTCTACCTCTAGTCTGTACAACATATTTAGTAACAGTATGGAAATAAAGTTATTGATAAATTACCAGTATAAATTTTACTCTATTTGTGTACTAATAGTTGTTGGAAATGATAATACCAGCCTAGAACTGAGCATGGAATGTAGGGAAAGGGATATACATGATAATCTCTAAATGTATGTATTGCAAGCTACAATGTGTAAGAGAAGGAAGAGAGAGAAGAGAGACAGAGAGAGAGAAACAGAGAGAAAGGCAGAGAGACAGAGAGACAGAGAGAGGCAGAGAGAAAGGCAGAGAGACAGAGAGAAACAGAGAGACAGAGAGACACAGAGAGAGACAGAGAGAGAGAGGCAAAAGTGCCTGCTATAGAGGCAGGCTGAAGGAGGGGGAGGGAATCTGGGAACATTGGTGGTGGGAAATGGGCACTGGTGGAGGGACGGGTGCTGGAAATCTGTATGACTGAAACCCAAACATAAACATCTTTGTAATTCTCACAGTGGTATAATAAAAAAGTTTTAAATAAAAAAATAAATTTTACTCTATTGGAACCTTATAAAATATTGTTTGACTGATGTAAAATATGGACTCTACTAATCTGACTCTTCTTTCCTGTGACAACCTAAATTTCAATCTTACATCCTCTAGGAAAGTTCCTGATTCTTGTAATCACAAACTATGGAAATGCCCCATTACATACAGTTTATAATTCTGTTTTCATGATAGCATTTAATCACAGTTTTGTGATATGTATCATTTTAAGTACATTACATGCAAGAATCTATCATTAATACTCTCTCATCAATGCATTTGACCGCTCTTATACAACTTTGTCATTTTGTTAACAGAATGCATCCTTTTTAGTATTTAATAAAAAAAGTTTTTGAGTGACTATAGTAAATGTAGTCAAGATGTGATGTTAAAGACTAAAATTTTTAATGTCAATCTCACAGACAAGAGAAATGACCCAATTTAATATATATAGGATATTCTGATTGTGTAAAGGGAAAATGTGATTATATTTTAGTATTCAGGGAATTACATAACAGTCCAGTTTAGAAGAATGGCAAAACAATAAAAGAAAAATCTGAGAATTAATCTGAGTTTTACTAGAGTGAATAAACATACTGAAATAAATACCTCTGTGACAACCCATTTTTATTTTATGGTTAACCTCACTGTGTATCGCCTTCATGCAGTATACTTAAACATCACTGTCACTGTCACTATCTTCCTGTTCATCATCGATTTGCTCGAGCGGGCACCAGTAACATCTCCATATGTCCTGTCTCATGCAAGTAGAGCCCAAGGGCACCAGCTTCCTTCAGGAACATAAAGATCCTCAAACCATTCCATCAGGTCATGAGAATGAGGTCTATAATTGTTACTGGTATTTGGCATATCAAATACGACACGGGTAGCTTGCCAGGCTCTGCCGTGCAGGTAGCATACTCCTGTAGACATCTCTAAATCCAGCATTTATTGATGAACCGCAAGCAGCCGTGTGAGCCAGGCTGTGATAGGCTGGTCTGCTGGGTGGAGTTCTGACGAGAGGGAAGTCCGGATGTGGAAAATGGAGGCCCTCATTGAGTGGGGGGTCATCTGCTGGGGTGCGAGGCTCTGCTGGGGTGGCGGGCCAGGGCTAGAACCCGCCATCCCTCCCAGGCACCTCGTGAGCGGTTGGGCACAGGGAGAGCTAGTAACAGCTGTGCCCCCATGTCTGTGATTCTCTGGATCAGCGTACCTGGGCCGGATTTAAAAAAAGACTGCTGCAGGGTGGATCTTGATGAGCCGGGCTGTGATAGGCTGGTCTGCTGGGTGGAGTTCTGACGAGGGGAAGTCCTGATGTGGAAAATGGAGGCCCTCATGGAGTTGGGGGTCATCTGGCTTGTTTCGAGGCTCTGCTGGGGTGGCAGGCCAGGGCTAGAACCTGCCATCCCTCCCAGGCACCTCGTGAGCGGCTGGGCACAGGGAGAGCTAGTAGCAGCTCTGCCCCATGTCTGTGAGTCTCTTAAAGATAAGTTATTTAAAAATAATCACTGTATCACTGTATCACTGTCTTCCCATTGTCCATCGATTTGCTCGAGTGGGCACTAATAACATCTCCATTAGTCCTGTCACAAGCAAGTGTAACCCAAGGGCATCTGCTTGCTACAGGGACAGGAAGAGCCCAAAACCATTCTTCAGGACATGGAACTGAGGTTCCTAGCTGTTACTAGTTTTTGGCATAACAGGTAAATTAAACACAGTTAGCTTGCCAGGCTCTGCCATGTAGGTGGTATAGTCTCAGTAGAAGGCTCTCATCTCGAGCATTTACTCGTACATTTGGTCTTAAATACAGTACTAGAGAAAACATGGCATTGCTCTTAACTGTTAAACAGGCATAAGGAATTTCATCATGTAAATATATTTTGCTGTAGTCATAAGCCACAGTTAATGAAAATAAAGTTAAATAGAACTCAGCTTTTTCTGTCTGGAAAGCCTTTGACATCTGTTTTTCCAATAACTATACCTATTATTTTTGTATTGGCCATATAATGATCATTAAAAATAATGATAAGAGAAATTATTTAAATGAGAGCATTTGGGAGCAAAAATTGTGAGACTTAAAAAATGATGGAAATGACATGGAATATATCACTTTAGTTCCTAAAGTCTTTCATGTAGAAATGACCCCACAGTGAAGAACAAAACGAATGTGTAAAAGTTACACAGATACAGTTTTGAGGTATTACAAAAAAAGGAAATTTTCAGGAAGATGTCATGCACCATGTTATGAGTATCTTAAGAAGGAATGAGTTTCCCTGGGCATCTTAGAGACCCAATGCTTGGAAATAGGAGAATCGAGTAGTTACCACATAACAGAGCCAACAAACATTCCGGAGAGCCCTCTGACCATGAGAAACCAGAACCCACAGAAAATTATGTTGCAAACATTCTTTATAGATCCTAGACATCATTATGAGTACTACTGAATAAAATTCTCAAAGTTATTACTATCACATAAATTTCAAACCCCTCTTTCATAATATAACTGGTAGAAGATCTTTAGACCTTTTTTGTGGTAGTATCTCTTTTTCATAAGAGAACCCAAATGTTATTGATGACAAGTCATTTTCTGCATGAAATCTTAAGCAAGCAATTTCATTATGAAACAGTCATAAAAGAAAAATGAGAAAATTAAAAAGTGTGTAAATTACTTGTGTTCTTTGTATTACGTTCATACAGGTCACATGTGTTCACTGAAGGACCACAAATTACACATTTCAGACTTGGCAAGATGAAACATTAGAATTATAATAGAATTATAATCAGGAAGGATTGGTGCCCTTGAACTTTCAAATAATAATGATGGTTCTCTGTCATCAGCCTCTTTAATTATGAATTTTAACGACAATATTTTATATTATGGTTTTACTTACATTACAGAACAATCCTGCTATATAAAGTAGGTTATCATCCCATATGTTAAGCAGATTTTATATATTACCTAACTGGCTTCATGGAGTCAGAAGGTGGGATTATTCAAACCATATCATTGAATATTCAATACTAATTTTATGGCAATACACTGCCCCTGTGTATAAGATGCTGACTATGGTAAGTGACATAAGAAATAATTTAAAGCAATGTTAAAAGTTAGAATGAATGAAACGAATGCCTATTTTAGCTGATGGAAACAGTAGAGTTTTGCCATGTCCTCGGTGTTCTTAAAATGTATGACATGATGTTCTTAATATCTCATCACTTTTCTCCTCTATCTGTGTGACACTTAAGTGGGTTATTGTTAACGATTTGCAGTAGAAGAGCTATTTCTATTATTAAGGTCCTTCTTCAAGGAAGACGGTGAACAATGCTAAATATTAGAATTGGACAAGTTAAAACAAGGTCATTGTTCCTTTTTTCCAGCTTCTCAAATATGACCCAATTTAAAATAGAAGTGAGCTGGATACTGTCTCAGTGCTATGTCTATTCACTAGAGAGTTTTCAAGGGATATAGAAGGTTTCAAAAACTTCCAAGATGTTAATTTATTTCCTTAAAGAGAAAGAAAAAAATTTGGAGAAATTTTGGAGTTGATTTATTTCCATAAAGAGAAAGAAAAAAAGGCATAATTTGGCTATGTCTTTCCTATTCATCCTCCAACACCAGGGAAAGGCTTTAGACCTCCAACAACTTATGATCATATATGTCCCATTACTCCTGAGGCAACAGGCTCTCAGCTCTGCTACTCAGAACTACACTTACTCTGAGAGGATATGGGGAGAAACCGGGAGGTTGGTGCTGTTTCCTGTAGTTTATCCAAAATAGAACTGTACACCTCAATACCTTCAGGTTCTTATCAACACTTTTCTGATGAGGATGGTTTTCTTTCTTCATTTGAGAACACATCCCTTGATTTATAGTATTCTTTTCTTATATCTAGTCATTCATTCCCCAGGTTAAGTTGTGCATAAATAAATATGAGGGGAGGGAAAGCAAAGGAGAGAGAAAGAGAAAAAAGAGAGAGAGAGCAGAAGAAGAAAGGAAGTTTTTATTTCATCTAAATGATACCTGCACCCAATAATTCAATTAAAAAAAAAAGAAAGAGAAAACTCCGGACAGTTTCTCATGAACTCAGAGAATTGAATTTCCCTTGCAAGTCTGGGAATAATTTCTAAATTTTGTCAATTTCCTCTGCATCTTTTGCTCAAAATTCTCATGTAATTATCTTCGTTCTTACAGTCAGGAATCAGTTAGAGAATTTTATGGTAAAAATCCATAACTCTTCTCCATCTTTCAGATTCCTAATTCCAGCCTGGGCTAGGCTTGAGTCCCACGTGGGAACACCATACTGTCAGCCTGCTACTCTTTGTCTTGGTGGCTCTCAGCAGAGGAAAGTTGTTAAGACAATGCTCTGGGAAAATCACTCCCTGTGGTTGGAATTTGTGTTCCTGTCCTACCCATCGAACCGAGACCTGTGTGTCCTGACCTTCCTAGGAATCATCCTGGTTTATGTCTTCGTCATCACTGGCAACACTCTCATTATGGTGGCCATCTGGACGGAAGCCCGCCTGCACACACCCATGTACTATTTGCTGGGCTGCCTCTCTGGGATTGAAGTGTGCTACACAGCCGTGGTGGTGCCGCACATGATGGCCAATATGCTGCAGTCAGACAGGACCATCGGCCTACTGGCCTGTGCCACTCAGATGACTTTCTTAATTGGTCTTGGCAGTGCCGACTGCTTCCTCTTGGCTGCCATGGCCTCACGACCGCTACGCTGCCATTTGCCATCCCTTGCAGTACCCGCTCATCATGACTTTAACTCTGTGTGTCCGGCTTGGTCGTGACTTCTGTGACCGTCGGCTTGTTCTTGTCCTTCCAACTGGCTGTCTTCATCTTCTCCCTGCCCTTTTGCCAGGCTCGTGGGATCCAGCACTTCTTCTGTGATGTGCCCCCTCTGATGTGCCTGCTTTGTGCCAACAGTCACATCCATGAGCTCTCAGTGCTGGTGGCAGCCACTCTGGCCATCGCTGTGCCTTTCTTCCTCATAGCCACCTCCCTACGCCTTCATCGTGAACGCTGTGCTCAAGATCCACTCGGCAGCCGGCCGCCACCGGGCCTTCTCCACCTGCTCTTCCCACCTTATGGTGGTGCTGCTGCAGTACGGCTGCTGTGCCTTCATGTACCTGCGCCCCAAGTCCAGCTTCAACCCCAAGAAAGATCAGTTCGTCTCAATGATATACATCTTCGGAACCCCACTGCTCAACCCTCTTATCTACACCCTGAGAAACAGTGAGATGAAGGGCACTTTAGGAAAAATTCTTACCAGGAAATGCCTCTCCCGAACAACTAAGGAGAACTCGGACTCATCCAAGTCCCCATGTTTCTGTGATATGTATCCACTTAAACTGGTCTTTCTGTCAATGGTATAAATCAACTGTATATTACTTGTCTGTGTGTAGAGACCTTCTATAGTTTTGTCCATTTTCTTATTTATTTTGTTTGGAGACCACATCAGGTAGTGCTTGGGGCCTACTACTGGCTCTGCTTAGTGATCAACCCTCACACCCCTGGCAGGCTCAGGGCACCATATGAGATGCCAGGGATCAATTCCAGGTTAACACATGCAAGGCAAGTTAGCCTTATCCACTGTACCATTGTTCCAGCCCCAATTTTTTGCCATTTTTCAGAGATTTATTTCCTATAAAAGAAGTTAACAAATCAGTACAATATCCTAGAAAATCACAAGGTACAAGACTATCTTAAATATCATTTATAAACATGTTCATTTAATACATTTTAATTTAAAAAACAGAAAAATTAAGATATAAAAGTATGACAGGGACCAGAGAGATAGTATGGGATGTAAGGCATTTGCCTTACATGTAGCTGACTCTGGTTTGAATGGTCCCATGAGAACTCCAGGAGTCATCCCTAACCACAGAGCCAGGAATTGCTCCTTAGTATCACAGGATGTGGCACAAAAACAAACAAAAAGTATGCATAAGGAAACAAGTTAAAGAATAGCTGATAAAGATTGCTTAAAGCAGTATTTTACATAAAAATGAAAATATTTTAAAATTCATTCTCCCTACCATGTTTGCTAGCTAATTATTAAATGAAACAACCATGTAACATTAAATTTGTATTTTCAAACATTAGATAGTAGTAATAGCTGATACTTGCTTTCGATATACCATAAAAAGAATGTATTTGCTTAAATTTTTTGAAATGCAGTGAAACAAGAGTCATCCCATTGATTTGTTTTCCCCATAAGACCTTAGTTGAGGTATCATGATTTACAATATCATTAATATTCATGCTGCTACTTTATATTTTATATTCTTGTTTCTTCACACCCACCTCCATAATGTCAATGTTCCTCCGCCACTGTTTGCCACTGTCCATAGACCCTTCCCAACCCACCTTGTTGGATTTTGTTATGTCTTGTTTTTCTTTTTTCTTTTTGGAGCCACACATGGCAGTACTCAAGGGTTACTCCTGGCTCTGCACTCAGGAATTACTCCTGGTGGTGCTCAAGGGGAGCAAGTGGGATACTTGATACTAACCCCAGGTTGGCCACATACAAGGCAAGCTCCTACTCATTGTACTATAGCTCCAAAACAGTACTATTGGCTTCTCTGCCCTGTCATTAGTATCTCAGAGTTTGTTTTCATTGATCATTATCTCTTTCCTTTGTTGACCCCTTTCACTCTACATGTGGTCTGAATCCTCTGGTATTTATTTTCTTCTTACTCACTTCACTTGATATCCTCAGTTTCATCCGAGTAGATGCCATATGCAAAATTTCATCCCTCCTTATAGACCTGAATGTCATGTGCATAAACCATGATTTCTTCTCTTTTCTGTGTTTGTTTTTTTTTGGGGGCCACACCTGGCAATGGTCAGGGGTCTCTCCTGGATATGTACTCAGAAATTACTTCTGTCGGTACTCAGGGGACCATACCGAATGCTGGGGAATCTAACCCCCAGGCTAACCCACAACCACCATCTGCCACTAGCAAAGTAAACCACCTTTTCTCTGTACTATCTTTACGGTCCAAGCCAGAATTTCTTAATACACTTATCTGCTTGGGGCACTTGGTTTCTTTCCAGATCGTGGCTACAGTAGGTAGCTCTGCAAAGCACTCTACGGGTGTTTGTGTATCTTTGTGGATTAATGTTATCCCATTTCTAATGATGAGGCTAATTTACTGGTGTGGGCTCACTCAGCTAATCTGTGAACAAAATGTAGTTTTCAATTTGAATCATGGTTTTCATTTCAGAGGCAAGGTTTAGTTGCACTTATTGATGAAATGATAGTAAGAAACGTTTTGTGGGTTTACTGGTTTTTTTTGATGTCTTCTTTTGTGAAGTACTTTTAAGATTTTGTCCATTTTAATTACATTTTCATCTTTTTCTGAGTTTATTTTATATTCTGGATATAATTAATTCCTGTGACATGTATTTTAGTCAATGTTTTCTATTTATTTTCACTGAAGGTACTCATTGATGTCTTTTGCTAAGCAAGAAAATTTAATGAAGTCTAATTTATGTTTTTTGTTTAGTATGGTGATGACTTTTGGGCTTATCTGAAAAATGCGTGACTTCCCTATGTTTGAAAATACACTTCCTTTTTAATTCCCCCTACAATTTTATTGTTTTATACAATGCATTTATCCCAATGACATAACATTAATTGATTTTGATTTTGTCTTTTTTTTTATTGTATAAGCTAAGGGCCAATGTTAATATTTTTAACAGTGTATAGATGACTACAAGAGTATGCTACCCGCGTTAGAGCCTGGCAAGCTATGTCAAATACCAATTACTATTTTAGACCTCATTCCCATGACCTGATGAGGCTCTTTATGTTCCTGGAGCAAGCAGGTGCCCTTGGGCTCTACTAGCATGAGACAGGACATATGGAGATGTTACTGGTGCCCGCTTGAGCAAATCAATGATGAACGGGAAGACAGTGATACAGTGATACAGTGAAATGTTTAAAATGTTTAAAATATTTAAAATGTTAGTATTTTCAACATAGAGCTAGAGCTTTCAATGTTGAATGAAAATGAAGGGTTTTTTCAGTTGAATTACTTTGTAACTTTCTGTGGAATTTAATTGAATGTGTATAGTGTGTGTACACACATACGTGTGTGTGTATGTGAGAGAGAAAGAGAGTGAAAGTGACTATATCTGAAACTTCCACTTTGATCCACTGATAGATTTTTCTATCTTGTCAAGGGTCTAAATTATTTAATTTTCGTACATCTTGAAATTTAAAGATGTAAGCTTCCAAAATGAATCTTAATTTCTTAGGTTATATCATTATTCAAAAGCAATTTCATTTTTCTCAAATTTAAAAAATGAAGAGATGTTATGTTTAGTTAAACTAGATTAAATTGTTTTTAGTTTTATTGGATAAACTTGAAATGTCACATTATGTAAATGTACAGTGAATTTCTTGCCTACATGACTATATTGCAATGTTTGTTATAATACTATTTGTAACAGAATATACTTATAGCACAATATTATTGTCTATGCACTAAACACTAAATCTCTGTGAATAGTTTTATACTCTTAGTTAAATTTATTTCTACGTATGTTATCATTTGCGATGATGTTTCAAATTGCTGTCAGAATTTTTTTCAAGATTTTTATTATGATGCATTATTTACCAAATTGTTCATAATCCAGTTGTTTTAGGCATTAATTTCCCACCTCCAGTGTGACCTTCCCTCCGCAATGTTCTGGTTCACCATCCAGCCTTTCCCCTTAGCAGGCACAAAGAAATTTGCTTTATAATGTTTGTTTCAACACAAAAAGCAAATGGAATGTATCAAAACTTGAATCAAAGAAAGTCCGTTTGTGATCATTGTTATATCTCACAATTGTGTTACTGAAGTCTTTGTCTGAGGATTTACTGGGCTGACTGGTGCTAGATGAGCCTCTGTTGTTTTTGCTGGGCTTCTATGAAACCCTCCCATCGGGTTTACTGTGGTGTTACTGGCTATGAAAAATGGGTTATGAAAAATGGAGGTGCCCAGGAGCTCTGGAGCTGGAATGATTTGGTAGCTTGGCAGCTTGATGAAGTTCAGTTGTGGAGCTACACTGTTTCTAACTGGGAGGTGCTGGGGGGCAACTACAGGTTGCTATGCTTTCAGGCAAAAAAAAGGAACCAGCCTGGCTGCATTCTGAGAACACCCGTGTCATTCTTCTGGGCACTGGTTGTAGAGATGAGTTTTTTTCTATGTCATAAGGTGTCAGATGTTGGCTGTGGGCTGCTGTGCCTTCAGGAAGAAAGGGGGGAATCCAACCACCCCTTCGGAGAAGGCCCCCAGAGTTGTACCTGGGGAAGATTTGGTGGCATCATGTATTTTCAAGATTAGTTGTGACTGTCAGAGTTTTATGACTGTCTATCATAAAAGAACATTGTATGAAAGCCTTAGTAGAATAAAATGAGTTTTTATCTTTGGTTTTGTTGACTTAATCAGATGCATTTATATTGTTCAGTGGTAGAGGGATGGGTGTTGGAACATTGTATGGCTGAAACTCAATTATCAATAGCCTTGTACTATGTATCTCACCGTGATTCAAGTTTTAAAAATTTGCATTTATTTACTTGTGTATGCTGAACTGCTAATGCATCCCAGGAATAAACACATTTAGTATGGTGCAGAGTATCCCTAACATATTCTTGTATTTAGTTCACTAATATTCTTTTTTTTTTCATTTTTATTATACCACCGTGAGACATACAATTACAAAGGTGTTCACAATTGGTTCTTGTCAATACAGTATTCCAGCACCCATCCCTCCACCAGTGCCCCATTTCCACCACCAATGTACCCCCACCCCCTCCCACCCACCCCCAGGCTGCCTCAACAGCAGGTAGCCCTGTTTCCTCTCTTTCTCTCTCTGTCTCTCTCTCTGTCTCTGCATCTCTCTCTCCCTCTTGTTTTATACATTGTGGCTAACCCTGCAGATATTTAGTCACTAATATTCTTTTGAGAGTTTTTGACAGTCTTAGAACAATGGTTTGAGATCCCATAGATAAAGCAACAAATATCTTAGAGGTTAATCTATGACAGAAGGAGCTGGGTAAAGGAAACTGGTCAAGGAAAACCTCTTCAACAGGAAGCATTGGAAAAACTACATAGCCACACGCAGAAAACATCAATCTGGAACCATATAACGAAACTGAATCTCATATAACGCATAAAATTTAAATAAACCATAAAATTAAATTGGATCTCATATAATACACAAAATTTAATTCTAAATAAATTAAAGACCTGAGTATTATACCAGAACTCATAAAACACATTAAGGGAAACATAGGCAGAACTTCACAAGATTTAGAACTCACAGGTGTCTTTAATGATTTGATTCAAGTGACAAAAATAAACATATGGTGTGCATATTGTGATGCCAATATCCAAGATCAAGTGAAACATGACTTTGTATCAGGAGGTCTTGTCAAGGGTAGAAATTGTCGCAAACGTGTGGGAGTTAGAGGATGGGCAGGACAGAGAATGGAACAGTGTGCTGACAATTGTCGAGGGTACTAGTGCCAACCTAGAACTGAGCATTAAATACAGGCAAAAGGACACACATGACAACCCTTTAATGTATGTTCTGTAATCCATAGTCTGGAGGGAAGGAAGGAGAGAGAGAGAAAGAGAAAGAAATGGGAACCTGGCATGGAGGTGGGCTGGGGGAGGGGAGGGAACCGGGGACATTGGTGGTGGGAGATGGGCACTAATGCAGGAATGGGTGCTGGAACACTGTATGACCAAGACCCAGGTATGAACTTTTTAATTGTGTATCTTTGTGATTGTGTATCTCACGGTGGTATAATAAAATACTTTAAAAAAATATGGGACTGTGTCAAGACCAAAAAGCTCTGAATGACCAAAGAATCTTAGGCTAAAATTAACTAATATGTAATGAATAGAGAAAACATTTTCACACCAGATATCAGATAAAAGGCTAATATCTAAAATATATGAATCAGAGATCAACAACAACAAAAAAAACCTGATAGCACCACCAAAAAATTGGGATAGAAGATTAATATACACTTTTCTGAAGAGAGCATATGTCTGGTCAGTAGGAATATGAAATAAGTGTTCACTGTAATGGAAAATGCATGACAAAATTACCATGAGATATCATCTCACAACAGTGAAATGGCAAATATCCAAAGGAGTGGAAACAGCAAATGTTGACAACAACGTGGTAAAAAGGAATTTTCATTCATTGTTAGGGGGAATGTTGTCTGGTTCATCCTATGGAGAAAAATCATATGGAGACTTCACAAAAAAAGTAAGGAAGAGTTTCTACCAGCAATTCTAACCCAGCAATTTGACTTCTTCATATCTATTCCTAAACACAAAAATGTTAATTCAAAAGATACCTGAACAGCTATGTTTATTGCAGCGCCAAGCACAACATCCAGGGATACAGAAGCAGTTAAAACGCTACAACTCCAGGGTCCAGAGTTATAGTTCAGTGGGTAGGTTACTTGACTTGCACATTGCTGACCAAGGTTACTTCCCTGGCATCCCATATGATCCTGAACCTCACCAAAAGTCATCCCTGAGCACATAGCCAGGAGCCTGAAAAGATGAAAAAAAAACACAAATGTCCAACAACAGGGTAATGAATAAAGGAATTATATATGTATATATATACATATATATGTGTGTATACATATATTTGTATATCTTACAACAGTGACAATGGCAAATATCCGATGGAGTGGAAACAGCAAATTTTGACAAGAACATGGTGAAAAGGAATTTTCATTCATATATATATATATATATATATATATATATATAGAGAGAGAGAGAATAGAATTTTATGCAGCTATAAGAGATAAAAATCTTGCTGTTTGCTGAAAGGAGGATGGAATTAGAGGATAATATGTTGACTAAAATAAGTCAGAGGGTAAAAGGCAAATCTGGAAGACTTCACACATCACTAGTATATAAAGAAACGAACAATACTAAATAATGACAAAACCATGGCCTTTGATTGCATAACTGAGATTACAAAGCACAGGGAAGGAAGAGGGAGGCTAGAAATGACCTAAGAACATTTATGAAGGGCCTTGGGAAGTTTGCTGGTGGTGAGGTATAGTAACAATGTCCATGGAAAATATAAAAGTTAATATTGTTGTAACCAGGCCAAATGATAATCACAATCACTTGATCACTTGGCATCCCGTTATTCGTCGATTTGCTCGAGTGGGCGCCAGTAATATTTCCATTTGACCCTATCATGTGCCAGTGTGATAATCACAATAATCACAATAAAAGATGAAATTGCCAAAGGAGTGGAATCAACCAATAGGAGTCTGGTGCAAACTTGAGTTTCCATAGAGCAGATTATTTCTAAGGTCTGTCAGCTTCCTACGCCAGAATCATTGCATGACTAGGAAAAGCATACCAGTAATCCATCCCTGCCCCCAAGGTACTATATGTTTCATAGCACTCAAGTTCTGCAAAGAAAAGATAAATACTCGTTTGAAAAAAATATGTACCGTGATTCTATGTAAGCCAGTTAATACATAAAACATTTGCAAATCAGGAGCTGTAGAGATAACACATGGGTTAAGGTGCTTGCTTGTACCTGGCCAATCCCATTTTCATTCCTGATACCACATATGACCACCTTCCCCCAAGCATCACCGAGAGTCATTCCTGAGAACTGCCAGGCATAAACCAAAAGCCAAAACTATTAAAATTATATCTTTCAACACTGACACACCTTAGGAAACTAACGCTTTTGTCCTTATTTTTTCAGATCATCCTATTTCATTGTTAATAGTCCTTTGGCATCAGCTATTGTGGTCATATCCCCAGTTACCCTTTGGGGAAACTATAAAACTTGATTTTTGCTTTGGGTTTATCTAAACCTTATAATAATGTCATTCTCTCCTCGTGCTCAGCTGATCATGAGGCATCCAGGAGGGAAGGTGGGTTGTGGCCCCTGGCCCACCACCCCAACAGAGCCTCAAAAGAAGCCAAAAGGAACCCCCACCCCCACTCCATAATGACTATGAATGAGTATGCACACCTATGTGGCCAATTGCTTTTCACAAACCTCTCCTTGGCACAGATCTTGGGTGGTTAATATGGTTATGTGTATGTGTGTGTGTGTTCAATATATTGAACTAAGTCGAATTAAGTTCAACAAGAGTTATAATTGTAATACTTGTCACAAGTAAATGGTTCCTTCTGCTTTTTACCTACTCTGTTACCTTTTTCTTTTAACTTACTAACACTAAATAATTTAACAATTTCTTATGTTTTATGTCTGAGATGGCTTATCCCTCCATACACTCTCTCTTTCTCTTTCTCTCTCTCTCTCTCTCACACACACATATAACCATATTAACCACCCAAGATCTGTGCCAAGGAGATGTTTATGAAAAACAATTGGCCACATTGATGTGTGTACTCATTCATAGACATATAAATTAATTAAGCTAATTACTAAAACTTGTACAGTGCTGGTTTTTCAAGAATCTTAAACACGGTGTACACTTAAACACAGTGTATAAAAAGCTAAAATATTTGAAAATCATATATTGAGAACCTGTTGAGTGTATAGCCCTATGCTAGGGCTTGGGGAAAGTTTTGTACTGCTCCAAAAATTGTTTGGAGCACTCAGACTGTTGAGAAAAGGTTTAAATCTTTTCTTTATAAGGTCAATGTTCTCATGGTGAGATCTAACAATTTTCACAATTTTTCTTTTACTGAAGTACTTTTGATAATTCCTTTAGCCATTTAGTTGTAACAAGCAATATCAAATAACTTGATTCTGCTAAGGAGGCAAGTTTGGGGATGGTTGGGAAGATGGGGATAATGGTGGAAGGAAGGGCGCCGTGGTGATGGATTTGGTGTTGGAATATTGAACACCTATAGCAAATATGTCATGAACAACTTTGTAAACAGAGGTATTAAAGTAAAGAGAGAAAAATACTATTTTTAAAACTCTTGCCTTTATTTTGTCAGGCATACTCCAGACCTTCATTGGCAGGGGATTCCAGGTGGAGACATAGGGTTAGCTTGGACTAATTATCTGGCAACGGGGAGATGATCCTCAATAACTGTGCTGTCTTCTTCTGGGAGATGGAACCTAGGAGGCAAGACCCTAGATAGCAAAGCAATTTATTCCTTTCATGCTCTTGCTTAGGAAGGTTTTATAAAGACTCGGTCCCACTGGGCAGTCTCTCCCGACTCACGAGCGCTCTGCTGCTATATCCTAGAGCGTCTGCTGAGTGTTATTTTTTGAAAGTAGCTGAGAAGACCGGCTCTTGCTCTCCTTTCCCTTTCTTGCTGAAGGTAGGTCTACCTGTTAGCGTGTCCTTAACCCTCTTAACCCAATGGCAAACTAAAGACTTTTTCTACTTTCAACATTTAGAGCAGAGGAGGAATCCACTAATCCTGTCTTAGGAAGGCAAGTGATGGCTTCATAAATAGATGCTTCAGGATTTATGAATTAGTCCACCAGATCCAGTGTCTCTCTGAATTCACCTGGAAGTCAAATTTTTTCCGAGTAGAATGGTAACAACTACTCTCAATCTGAGAAATGATTAATGTGTAATTGGGTACATTTTAAGGAGTAAAGACATTTTACTTATCAGGAATTTTAGTCTATCCTTTACCATGAAGCAAAGATATTATTAATATTATCTCCTTAGATCAGAAGGAGAAGAAGAGTTAACAGAGGACTAACAGGACTGTTCCTTAGATCAGAAGGACAAGAAGGGTTAACAGAGGACTAACAGGACTGTTCCAAGAGGACTAATACATCAAAGTCCTCTAAATACTTAATCTAAATACTTAATCTCTACTCCATTAGGTATTACTACATATTTTAACACGAAGAACCTAAATTAACATGAGGTTATCTGCCAGGAGATAATTCTATTCTAACAATAGTGTAGTAACAATAATAACTTGAGATTCTATCTTATGCCTTCTCTTTTGCCAAATCTGTTTATGCATTCTTTGCATAATGCTAACTAGACGGTCCTAGAGCTGCGCTAGCCCTTGCTCTCTGGATTGCCAGAATGAATAGTGTTTCTCGTAACATTTCTGCCAAGTGGGCATGCACTGGTTGGAGAGGTAAGAAGACAAGACTGTAGCATGGTGTTTGATTTAGGAGCACAGAGATGGGGGGGTGGTTTCAGGAAAGGGGAGGCTGGTTTCTAAATATTTACACTAACATGTTATTTTTACTTTTCTTCTGCACAATGCATACAATAACAGAATGGCAAGCTGATGATGCATTGTTATAATAAATTTCACTCTATTTGAACCACTCTTTTGTACTACATTACCTATTATCTCACTACTCTATTTACCTTTCAGTTTGTAATAAATTTTCATGTTAGATATAAGCCTAAACTTTATTTACTCTGCTAAGTTTTTTAGAAGTTCCAAATCACAAACCATGGGAAAGGCCCATGATATACAATTTTAATTACAGTTTTGTAATATGTATCTGTATAGTTAAACAACAACATATATATGCCAGATTCTTTAATTAATATCGCCTCTCTCATTAGTACATATAACCACCAGAGTATAAAGATGCCGTTTGATTCTCCTTGTAGACAGTGTTAAGAACTTAATTAAAAATAAGGAGTGACTTCAGAAGGATAGCAAAGATATAAAGTTACATATTTTTAGATATTCTCTTAAATGTCACTTTCACTGATAAGAGCAACTGACCACTTTTAAGATTATAAAGGAAAGAAATATTATCCCTACTTGTTCATGAAAAACCATGACTCATATTATATGATATGTAACTAGTTTTACAAAATCAGGATGTAGGATTATTCAAATAATATCATTTAATTTCAAGAACTGATTTCACAGTAATACACAGCCCTTTGTATATTATTAAGCCTCTGACTATGCTAAGTGACATTAGAAATAATCCAAAGTTTATTGAAAGTCTGAAGAGGAAAACACAATGAATAAAACAAACATCACTTGTTAACTGTCAGAAAGACCAAAGATAGCTACTTATATCCTCAATGTTCTTAACATTATGACATCATGTTCTTAACATCTAATCACATTTCTACCTAAACTTAAAGTGTGTTTCTATGAATGATTTTTTTTCTTTTTGGGTCACACCTAGAAATGCTCAGGGGTTACTCCTGACTCTGCACTCAGGAATTACTCCTGGCAGTGCTTGGGGGACCATATGGGATGCTGGGGATAGAACCTGCATCAGCTGTGTGCAAGGCAACGCCCTACCCATTGTGCTTTTGCTCAATCCCCTCTGTGAATGATTTTTAGAAGAGTGGCTTTTTTATAAAGAGATTTCTTTTCAAGGAGCATGTCGAAGAATATATTTTTGAATTAAACAAGTTAAACAAGGTCATTGTTGCCTCTTTTCCAGTTCTTGAAGCTGAGATGATCTTACCATAGGGGTGGAATGGATCCTGGCTAAGTGTTATGTCTGTTCACCTGAAGGCTTTCAAGGAATCTAGGTGTGATAGGATTTCACTGGAATGCCTCAGAAGAGAAAGGAAATAGCTGAACAAACTTGGACTTTCTAAGTTATACTAAAACTCACAGGAAGGGTTTTCAGACATTTTTGAGCCTGTGATCACAAATGTCCAGTGACTCCCAAAGCCAACAGGAAAGCTGATAGGCAAGATCCATATGACCCTAACTGGACATGGATAGAGAATCAGGACTTTGTTTCAGAGTCATTTTTTTGGTCTTTTTTCATTTTCGGTCAAGTCAATTTTAGGTCTTTATAAATTGTGTACTTTGTTTTGCTGCTTTGCTCTTCCACGTACATCACATTATTATCCTTTCACTTTGGCACATTTATTTCTTCAGTACACAAGGAAGCATTCTGCATAAATGTGAAATGAAAGAAAGGAAAGCGGAAAGGCAAGAAGAAAGGAAGAGAGAGGTAGAAAGAAGAAAATTAAATAACTTTCTGATTTTACCTAAATGGCCCCTGTTCCCAAGAATTCCAAAAATTCTTGCGAACTCACTGAAAGGACTTAATTTTAATTCCTCTTCTGAAAATAATTTCTGAATCTCGCCAATAATTCTCTGCCCTCTGTGCTCCATCATTTCTTAAATAATGTGGTTCAAGTCTTAGATTAGATACTGTGAGATTTGTATTATAGAAACTTGGCAAAAAGTGAATTTCAAATGGTGAATCATTCCCGACCTTTCTGCTTTCTAACTCTAGTCCTGATTAGATTTGATTCATGAGTGTGAGCCAGAATCTGTCAACCTGATTCTTCCTTCCGTCTATCACTCTACAGAGACAAGCTGTTTAATCAATGACCTGGGAGAACAGTTCGCTGTGGATGGAATTTGTGTTCCTGTCCTACCCCTCCAGCAGAGAGCTGTGTGTCTTGTCTTTCCTAGGAGTCACCCTGGTTTATTTGTTTGTCGTCACCGGCAATGCCCTCATTGTAGTGGCCGTCTGGACAGAAGCTTCGCCTGCACACGCCCATGTACTATTTCCTGGGCAGCCTCTCAGGAGTTGAAATATGCTACACAGCTGTGGTGGTGCCTCACATCATGACCAACATTCTACAGTCAGAGAAGACCATCGGCCTCCTGGCCTGTGCCACGCAGATGATTTTCTTCATTGGACTTGGCAGTGCCGACTGCTTCCTCTTGGCTGCCATGGCCTACGACCGCTACGCTGCCATTTGCCATCCCTTGCAGTACCCGCTCATCATGACTTTAACTCTGTGTGTCCGGCTTGGTCGTGGCTTCTGTGGTTGTTGGCCTTTTCTTGTCCTTGCAGCTGGTGGCCTTCATCTTCTCCCTGCCCTTTTGCCGGGCTCGAGGGATCCAGCACTTCTTCTGTGATGTGCCGCCTGTGATGCGTCTGGTGTGTGCCAACAGTCACATCCATGAGCTCTCGGTGCTGGTGGCAGCCACTCTGGCCATCGCTGTGCCTTTCTTTCCTCATTGCCACCTCCTACGCCTTCATCGTGAACGCTGTGCTCAAGATCCACTTCGGCAGCCGGCCGCCACGGGCCTTCTCCACCTGCTCTTCCCACCTTATGGTGGTGCTGCTGCAGTACGGCTGCTGTGCCTTCATGTACCTGCGCCCCAACTCCGATTACAACCCCAAGCAAGATCAGCTCGTCTCGTTGGTGTACACCCTGGGAACCCCACTGCTCAACCCTCTCATCTACACTCTGAGGAACAATGAGATGAAGGGGACCTTAGGGAAGATTCTAACAAAGAATTACGCCCCCAGAACAACTAGGCTGGGGTTCAAACTAGGGTTTGTTTCAGCTCATTCAAATCCCCAGGAGACTTGGATTTCTGTCAGCCAAAATGGAAACTGACGTTTTATCAGGGCTGGAGAGATAGTGCCAGGGTGATGGCGCTTGCTTCGCCTGTAACTGACACTGATTCAGTCCCCCAGAAAAATGCCAAAATGGCCACTAAGTACAGAACCAGAAATAGCCTCTGGACGCCGCTGGTGTTGGTGCCGCCAACTCCCCCAAATAAATCAAATTAAAAATGTAATGGTCAAATAATTTGATACTCTTTATGTCTTCAGGGAAAACCTTGTTCTTGCAAGGCTTTTGCTCAGTGATTTCTCTCTAGGGAGGAAGCCAAAAAAAGAGCACTCTGTAATTGACATTCGCTGTAATTGCGTAATTGACACTAACTGACGCTCACGAAGTACAAGATGGCTCAAGTATCTTCTGGAAACTCACGTTCATTTGGTAGGTTTTAATGGAAATAAACACAGTAATTCATTACAGTCCTAAGTATGAATAAAGGAGAGTATACATGGCAATACACATTATGCTAAAATTTTCAGGAAAACATTATCACCCCTAGATCTCAAAGGCAAACTGTGGATACAATATAATCTATTAATCAGTGGCAAAGAAAACTAGATATATAGAGACAGTTTTCAGCAAACTAAAAGATCTTTTCTTACAACTACATAGTAGCCCATCTTTTGGGGCACACAGTGTGCCCCCAAAATAAATAGACCAAAGCTTGTTTATCCATCCATCTTTTTGCTGGACATTTAAGTTGTTTCCATAGTGGCATCACACTAAGGGTGGACTCCTTTATGCTTTCCCTCTAAAACAATGTTATTCTAGGACCAATGTTCATATTTTATATATTACATCCTACATATAGTCACTTCAGTGTTAAGCGTTGATCAAATTCTAATTTTGATGTTGAATTACTGTTTTTAATTAATGAGAGCTGAGTGTGTGAATGTGTGTTTGTGTGTGTATATATGTGTAAGAGAAACATCTCCAAATTCTATTCTAATTGTCAGCTTAATTTTTTGTTTTCTTATTTTAGCAACAAGAGTCTAACTAAACTAGTATAACTTTCTCCTGACTTAGAGTCTAAGAACATTGCCTCCAAATATTGGTTTAATTTTTATATTGTCACTATAAGTCATATTATTTATTTCTAAAATTTATCCAAAAAGTGAGGATATATTAAGTTCAATTACATTAGATTTCACTTTATTTATTTTTATTGACTATGTTTGAAAAGTAGAATTGTGTAAATTTAAGGTATACAGCATATTACTTTGATATATTAATATATTATAATGTTACTTGAAGTCATACATCAGGTTATATACTTATCACATCATACACTATGTTCAATACACTGTACATTAAATCTGTATGACTGTTTTTATATTACAAATGTCTCATTTGCTGATATTTACTTTCTTTTTGCTTCTGGCATGATTTCCAAAAAACAATTCATTGCCAAGTTAATATCAGTAAGCTTTTTTATGCCTTCTTCTAAAAAAAATTATGGCATCATGGGGCCAGAATGATAGGATAGTTAGTAGGGCATTTGCCTCCAGGTGGTCAACCCAGGTTTAATCCCTGGCATCCCATATGGTCCCCAAGCTCTACCATGGGTCATCCCTGAGCACGAGCCAGGAGTAATTCCTGAACAATGCAAGGTGTGGCCCAAAAATAAATTGAAAAAAAATTTTTTTTTGCTTTTTTTGGGTCACACCCGGCAATGCTCAGGGGGTTTCTCCTGGCTCTGCACTCAGGAATCACTCCTGGCGGTGCTCAGGGGACCATATGGGATGCCGGGAATCAAACCCTGGCAGCATGGGCCGGCCGCGTGCAAGGCAAATGCCCTACCAGCACTATCGCCGGCCCCAAATTGAAAAAAAATTTTGATATCAGATCTTATGTTTAAATCTTTGATCCATTTTGAACAACTTTTTATTGGTAGTGTGAAATACCTTGTTTTCATTTGTTCCAAAGACTCTCTTTGCCCTGTTGAGTTTTCTTTTCTCCATTGTCAAGTTGACCATCGTGTCAAAAATTTAATTCTCTGATCTCGGTTCTGTTCTAGAGACCTTTGTGCCCCCTCTAAGGCCCATTTTATACTTTTTTATTATTCTACCATTGTAGTGGAATTTGAAATAAATGTGATTCTGTATTGTTCTTCCATACTTAAACACACCTTGGATATTTGAGATCTTTTTGTCATTCCACACAAATTTTTATGATTTTAATTTTTAGAAGAATATGTTTGACATTTTAATGGGGGATTTCTTTGGTCCATAGATAGCTTTGGGTAGTATGAACATTTCAACCGTATTACTTATTCTAATCCATGACAAGGAATGTCTTCCATTTGGTTGTATCTTCTGTCATGAGAGAAGATCATTGGCATGCTGTCAAATTTTTATTCTAGTTTTTTATTTGGGATTCTCAGTCAGTCCTCCCAGTTTTTCATTTTGACTTTTAATGGCTTCCTTATAATGAGTCTCTGAGAGATTCTGTTTACACTGAGATCATGAGAAGAATTGTTAGCTTCAGGGACTTTTCCCAGCATTGGAACAGCCTCAGCTATTTCACTTTCTTTATCTCTTCTCCTTTTGATATCCCTGTTACTCTTCTGTTGACTTTCCTCATATTTTTGATATCCCTGTTACTCTTCTGTTGACTTTCCTCATGGATTAGGAATAATTTTATAAAACTCTTTACTTAAAAAATCTTTGTTCTTATTCCTTTCCACTGGATTCATTTCTAGATGCCTATCTTCCGAATCATTTGCCCTGTCTCTATCTGATGCACTCCATTTCCAATACATTTAATTAATTCTTTATCTCATTTACTGACTGCTATATCTTTAGAAGTTATATTTGGTTCATTTTGAGAGTACAATTTCCTCTCACTAAGTTTTCAGTTTTATTTCTAATTTCATTGAATTTTCTTTTTTGAGAAGTGTTTGTTTTTACTTGTTTTGTAGCTTGCTAGGTTTCTTCATGACTCCTCTTCTTGATTCTCTGTTTAGATTGTGATCTCCGATGAATTTTAGTTTGGTTGCTACAGAACTGTCATCTTTTGCTGATATTCTATTAGTGCTCTATTGTTAGGGTCCCTTTAAGAGTTAAAAATAGTTTAGGTACAAGAACAGTCCAGAAGCTCTGAACTCCCTTTAAGACTCTCTTCAAACTGTTTCCTTGCTCTGCCCTTAAGCAAGCTCAGCCAACACTTCTCTCTGCTCCTCTAACTTTCTGTCCTGTCAGGCTCTCTCTGCTCCAACTCACTCCTGCCAGCCAGGCTGAGAACCCAGTCTCAGCTGACTCAACTGTTTTTCCAACTCTTATATATCCCAATAATTTGCATATTGTCCATTCCTTTAAGAATCAAAAGCTGTCCCTTTAATTAGTTAAGGGACCCCAACACTCTATTAACATGATTTTACATGATTTTGATGAGATCTGCAAGTGCTAGTTTATTTGAAGTAATGAACAACTTTTGCATTTAAATTAAGTCTTGTTGATTTTAATTCTAACAGTTCAGCAAGATGACAACTAAAGGTCTTTTTTGTTTAATCCCATAAATTGGCCCCTGTAGCACAAGTTTTTTTTTCCTCTTTCCAGCGATGACAGTGGCTGTGTATGGAAGCATATTCCAAGAAAGAAAAGAGGGTTGCAACAAAACAGAATGAATGTGAGCCTCTGCGTTTGGAGTTTGATGTGTGTATAGCCCAATAGAAATATTCTTGAGTCGGTGAGTTCAGGAGGTTGTGGGTGATCAAACATTTCGCTGATTTCAAAGCAGAAAATAAGTAGCATTCTCCCTTCCGTATGTCTCATTTTTTTACTTTTCCCTCCTCTAGTCATAGATGCTTTTCCCTCACAGACCTCAAGCCAAGAAAGAGCAGTAAGATCTACCCATGCTAGTCCACAGGTGTGGGGTAAATTTTCATTCATCATTTCCATCCTTCAAGCCCTGGGGTCACCAACCAGAGCCTTAACCTCTACTGTTGCTTCTGGGGTCATAAATACTGCTGCTTCCGGTAGCGTTCATTCATTCATTAGAAATCAAATGAAATATAATTACTATCTTAATAATATTGAGCTACTAATAATCCCAAAGTTGCTACCAGCTCTCCCTGTGTTCAGCTGATCATGAGGCATCCGGGAGGGAAGGTGGGTTCTAGTCTTGGCCCACCATCCCAATAGAGCCTCGCAAGAAGCCAGAGCAACCTCCACAACATGAGGGCAGTCATTTTCAACATCAGAACTCCACAGCTTGTCAGAGCTCCACCCAAGAGAAAAAGCCGATCTCTCCCTATTGTTGTGGTTCATCAGTAAATGCACGCCACAAGAAGCGCGAGCCTACTACCAAGAGTATACCACCTGCATGGCAGAGCCTGGCAAGCTACCTGTGTCGTATTTGATATGCCAAAACAGTAACAATTATAGACCTCATTTCCATGACCTGAGCAAATGGCTTGAAGCTCTTCATGTTTCTGGAGTGAGCAGATGCCTTTGGGCCACACTAGCACAGGACAGGACATATGGAGATGTTACTGGTGCCCCTTAAGCAAATCGATGAACAACGGGAAGACAAGTGATACTAGTGAAACAATAATATTAAAACTTCTAAAGCATTATCACTTGTATCAGTTGTATCACTTGTCTTCCCATTGTTCATCAATTTGCTTCGAGTGGGCACCGGTAACGTCTCCATTCATTGGGAATGAGGTCACATTATTGTTACTGTTTTTGGCATATTGAATATACCATGGGTAGCTTGCCAGGCTCTGCCATGGGAAAATATTATCACCGTGCATTTTTAATTGGAATTAACTTATCTTATAATTTTTCTATATAGTTATATTTAATATTCTTTCATCAAATGTACGCCAGAATGCTATGGGTTTTATTTTTTTATATATTTGGGGGCCACAACCCAGTTGTGCTGAGGGGTCACTCTTGGCTCACTCAAGGGACCATATGGGTACCATGGATCAAACACAGGTCCACCACATGCAAAGCAAGTGCCCATTCTTTTGTACTATCTCTCTACCCGACAAGTGCTTTGGGTTTTTAATGCTACCATAAATATATTTTCCTGGTTTTTTTAAAAAAATATATTTTATTATACGACCATGAGATATACAATTACAAAGATGTTCATGTTTGGGTTTCGGTCATACAGTGTTCCAGCACCCATCCCCCATCAGTGCCCATTTCCCACCACCAATGTCCCGATTCCCTCCCTCCCCAGCCTGCCTCTATAGCAGGTTCTTTATCTCTTCTCTCTCTCTCTCTCTCTCTCTCTCTCTCTGTCTCTCTGTCTCTCTGACTCTCTGTCTCTCTGTCTATCTGTCTCTCTCTCTCACTCTCTTCTCTTACACATTGTGCTCTGCAATATATACGTTTAGAGGTTATCCGGTGTATCTTTTTAACTATATTCAATGCTCAGTTCTAGGCTGGTTTTATCATTTCAGATTATTATTGCACACTGTTCCCTTCTCTATCTTACCTAACCTCTGACTCACACAATTGTGGTAGATTCCACCTTTGACAAGACCTCCTGCTTCATGTTTTGTCTGTCCTTGGATATTGGTATCATAATATATATGTTTTTCCTCTTTTTAATTTTCATTTGCTTCCTAACAGGACATATAAATTCACTTTTTTATTCCAGTTATCTGCAAATTCTTTTTTATTTTCTCTGTGCATGATCATGTCTTCTATAAATAAAAATAATCATACTTATTCATTTAAAAAATTACTATATTACTATAAGAAAAGATAAACTAATGCATTTCATTACAATGTGAATGGAACTGAAAGGTATTGTGTTAAGCAAAAAAATCATTAGAAAGAGAACAAAAACTGGATGATTTCACTCATCTATAAAATATGAGAGGGGAAAAATCAAAACAGTATACAATATCGAACAATAACAACCCCTTGACCTTGGATTACAAAACATTAATAGTGGGGAGTGTTGAGGAAATGATGAGATCATAGACGACATAAGGAGAGTGGAGGGATCATGACTTTGGTGGTATCAGAGGAATTTTCTACCGAGAATTCTATATGCCTTAGCACTATCATAGCCATATTTCCTAAACTATAATACAAGTTAATAAATTAATCATTTTGAAGGAAAAATAAAATAAAAATGCAATATTAGGGTTCTCCCAAATAAAATACCCCTACTACCAGCCATATCCTCTTTGCTATCATCCCACAATTCTGAATTTGTATTTTTTCAATGTCACATCAGCAAATAGCATTCAAAAATTAAAGGCTTTATCATCATTTGAACATCATACCACCTTTGAATCCAAGCCATAAAAGTAATATCATTTGGAACTATGGTGTTTAATATATTTTTAAACTATCGCAATTACCTGGCATAGATTAACCACTCAAAAATTATTAGCTATGCTATTGAAATCACTGATATGTAATTACTGATGGCAGTTGTCTTTATGATATAGGCTCAGATAAGTTGTCACTGCAATTATTGGCAAGAAAACTTTTGAACTGGTCAAGGCTAATTTTACTGGACTCAAGGAATTAGGATTTCGTCATGGGCTCTTAATAATAATAAAATAACTTTGTAATGATCATTTATTTAGCATTACAATGATTGGATTACTTAGATGCTATCATTGACAAATCTGTGGCTTGAATTTCTAAGGGTTGAGTCTTTGGAGCGTCTTTTTATTTTAAATATTCATATATTGTTTCACTTTTTAAAATGTTTATTGTAATAATAACAGAGATGAGCAAGCCGTATAAGAGCTTCACGACTTGTCCCACTTCGTGCAATTATGACATGGCAGAGCCATTACACTTCAGAGCTACAGATTCCTAAGTTACTGTTAAGTTTGTTCACTACACAGTTTTCATGAGTTCAAGCTTAAGTGAATCTTCAACAACACTCACTAGGAGAATGTCTGGAACACAATAACAAAAACCATTCCCGCTGGACTTAGGAGAGGAATGAGGAGACCCAACTGAAATTCCCTGATGATCACTGTACACAGTGACCACACAGAGGGTCTGCCCATTACTATTGCTTAGCTTATAATCTTGACATTTTTATCAAATATTTTATCTGAGTTCAGTTCATGAAGAACCACTAAGGGGAATTTCTTCTCTTCGGGGACTCATTAATTTTAGAGATTTCATAAAGGGCACTCAATGTTCTCACTAAATTAGGAAAGACCGGACTTTGGATGAATATATCTCACTCTGACTTCTACTGCTAAGAAAAGGACAAGTTTTCTTATTCAGAATTTGAATCAGAAGTAGTAAAATGTATCATTTTCCAAATTAATTTTATCTCACACTATTCTGCCCTAAAAACTTTCTAAAAGGTGTTTTTTTTTGAATTTTTAGCAAAGGACTCTTTTCCTTTCTACCTGGTCGAATGGGAGTATCATATACTTCCTTTTCGACCTCTGCAGAGACACTGGACTTCATGAGCCCCTGTTTTGTTTTACTCTATAGGGGTCTGTGAATTCTCTTTTCCTAAGGCAGAAAGCAGCATCTCGGGAAAAAAAACCCTCCATAGTGAATTTTCTAAGGTGGCTGATGAATGGAATAAACAAAATTTCAAAGTGGTAAGGAAGCATCAAAAAGATTTCATTTCTTTGATTTTATTTGCTGCACTAAATTTTAAATATTTATCTTCTGAAGAAAATAATAATATCTAAGGTAGACGAAATAGATGATGCAAAGTCTATAAAGCAAAAGAGAACGTGGACAGGAACTAAAAGTTCTGTGGAGTAGATCAAAAAGTGTAGTAAGTGGGGGAGGGGTAGAGCGATAGTCCAGTGGGTAGGGGATTTGCTTTGCATGCGGCCAACCAGGTTTCAATTCCCTGGCATCCCATATGGTCCCCAAGCACCACCAGGAGTAATTCCTGAGTGCAGAGCCAGGAGTAACCCCTGAGCAGTGCTGGGTGTGACCCCCCCCCTCAGAACAAAAGAATGAGGGGTTAGGAGAGATTAATTGCAAGTCAAGCAGATACTCTCTGTTTATCAATGGCAACTCTCATGGCAACTCTATTGGGTAACCAGAGTATACTCTTTATAGCTAAAATATGTGGCGTTCATAAAGGTTAGGTCATTTTCCCAGGATTGTAAAAGCGAGTAAATGGTAGATCCAGAGCCCACATTCTCATTGAAAGACCAAATGTCTCCTAAAGGTATGATTAATTTGAGGCTGGAACTGTGCTTATCCTTAAGGGAAATATTTGGAGATGGGACTAGTTTTGAAGAGTTTTCTAACTATCCTAGAAAAGATGTCATTTTGCTGATTTGGTACAGACTGAATTAAAGGTTTTTTTTTTTCTCGGTAGCACTATCAGAATAATTCTGTCTTTTTCCCTGAATATTTTCACTCTCAGAATTGTGCTGTAAAGCCTTTGGAGTAGATGAGAGGTGAGATGTAGTAAAGATGCATGTGTGTGTCTATTCTCTGAACTAATTAAATATAATGTCAATTCTGACCCCTCAGACGTGTCCATAGTATGTCTTTGCTTCAGGCTTAATCTTTATCAATGTTGGTTTTTGCATGTAAATATGAAAGGATAGTACTGAGTGCCTTTTGAGGTCTTCTACAGTTCCCCTACTTAGACACTCATCTTTTTTATGTTTTGAGCACACGCTATGACCAATGATACATCTTTGCTATAGTTTAATGACCTACTGCCATTTTCAAAAGTGTTTTTAGTCTTATATGCACAGTGTTTATAAATTGCAATATCTATACACATTACATAATACAATGCTGATTTATCAGTCAACGAGTAACAGCAGCCTAGATGAGTTTCCCAATGTTACCAAACTTTTGTGATTCAATGAACATGTCAACAATTGAGCTACTATATTTACCATCTTCTCTCTATTGGTTGAATTCACCCTACCAAATTCCTCTGCCAAACATATTCAAATGACCATTGGTCTCAGAAAATGTCTATCTTTGTGAGGTTAGAAATAATTGTAGCATAATTTAATTAAGCTATAGAACATGCCCGCAGAGCCTGGGAAGCTACCCATGTCGTATTTGATATACCAAAAAACAGTGACAATAATAGACCTCATTCCCATGACCTGAACAAATGGTTTGAGGCTCTTCATGTGCCTGGAGTGAGCACATGCCCTTGGGCTGCACTAGCATGCGACAGGACATATGGAGATGTCACTGGTACCCGCTGGAGCAAAAACCGGGAAGACAAGTGATTCAAGTGATAGAACATGCCACTAACTATTGGCTTTGGAAGGTAGTATAAAGGACATGAGAACTAAAATT
This sequence comes from Cryptotis parvus, assembly GCA_021461705.1. Taxonomy (NCBI): domain Eukaryota; kingdom Metazoa; phylum Chordata; class Mammalia; order Eulipotyphla; family Soricidae; genus Cryptotis; species Cryptotis parvus. The sequence goes on from JAJIBD010008073.1 coordinate 35,622, forward strand.
CAGTTCAATGTAAATCCAGTTCATTGTGGTGGTGATTTACACCACAAATGTTGTAAATGTATGGTATAGAAGGAATGTATAGGTGTTAAAAACAGCCTTGAATGAAATGCTTATCGATTTGTCATTGTTGAGTGTTTCAACCATCAATATCCCAAAGAAGGAACCAAGAAATCAAGTGAATTCTATAGCTAGAGATGACAACAGGGAGGTTATTTGATAATAACTTTGAAGAGCATAATAGAAAACTGAGAGCAATACATGCAGTTTGTGGATTTTCACAGACTGGTGATAAAGGAATTATTTTGAATGCCTCACATCATACAGTAGGATGTTACAGATTCAGAACAGAGACATTTATTTTCTTAACAAATTCTTCTGGTCATGAAATTAGAAATTCATACTTTTTATTTATTAGGCAACAATCAACTTCTCACCCTTACTCACAGGTTAAAATGCTCAAATCATCAGATATTTGATTTGCATCCACGGACTGGTAACTTCCAGGTGAATTGATAAGTTAAATATGAATGATGAAGAAATCAATATGAATGATAAAATCACTTACATGTGATTAAAAATGTAACACAGGCAAAGTGTCATAAAGTTTCATCTTAAATAATTCAATAGCATTTCATAAAAAAAGCAGAATCAATTTTTCTATGATATAATAGTAACCTCACCAAAGCTGTGTTGCAAAATGTGACCTCCCACTATATTCAGTTTTGTCTCATTTTTGCTATTGAGAAAAGGCACCTGTTTCCTCCAAAAATGAATATATTTTACAGTTGATGGTATCCAAGAAAATAACCCCCAGTGGAACTCCAAAAGTAATTTGAATGAAGCTATTAAGGAACAACTGAATATAGCATAAATTTAAACAAAGCTTAAATGCAGCATAAATTTAAAAACTTTGGTAGTGATCATTGACATAGAAAGCCCTGAATTACAAATGCATATGAGATGTGATTGGCTTTTTTATTAGGTTATAAGCCTACCTTGGGTATAAATGCCAATTGTGTTACTCACCTCATTGGGATTTGTCCTGGCGGACAGCAGACTTCCAAAAGCAGAATTAATTGTATATGCTTTGCTTTATCCGCCAACAAAGCGTATTTTGCAAGAAACTTTTATCATACCCATGCTGCTCGTTTGATGTTCAAATATTAATAAGACAGCATCATTTTTTCAATGCTCTCCCAAGTCTCTTATTTTGATAATATTTTAATTACAGTTAGTTTACTGAAACATCACTCATTCTTTTCCTTACTTGTCTTTTTTATTTATTTTTTAATATTTTATTATGCCACTGTGAGATATACAATTACAAAGATGTTCGTGTTTTGGTCATACAGTGTTCCAGCACCCATCCCTCCACCAGTGCCCATTTCCCACCACCAATGTCCCCGATTCCCTCCCTGTCCCTGAGCCTGCCTCTATGGCAAGTTCTTTATCTCTTTTCTCTCTTTCACTTTCTCTCTCTCTCTTCCTTCTCTTACACATTGTGGATTGTAATACATACGTTTAGAGGTTCTCATGTGTATCTTTTTAGCCCTTGTCTTTTTTAATCTTTTTGATTCAAGGTTTAGCAAGGCAGTTACATGGTGACGGAGGATACAACTCCAGAGGAACCTCATTATCCTTTCTGGAAAACTTAAGAACTGAAGGGTAAGTATTCAAGGGGAACTGCCAGAATGAGATAAAAAAAAAAGAGAGAGATATGTGGGAAGTTATAGTTATGGTTATTGGACACCTGCTATACCCTGGGCAAATTACATATGAGAAATATTTTTTTAACATTTTATTATACCACCGTGAGATATACAATTACTAACGTTGTTGTTCACGCTTGGGGGTTTCGGTCACACAGTGTTCCAGCATCCCGCCCTCCACCAGTGCCCCTCAACCACCACCCATGTCCCCAATTCCCTCCCCCTCCCGTCCTGCCTAAATGGCAGGTTCTTTTATCTCTCTCTCCTCTCTCTCTCTCCCTCTCTCTCTCTCCTCCTTCTCCCACACATTGTGGGTTGCACTACGTACACTTAGAAGCCATCATTTTGCATTTTTGTCTGTATTTAATGCTCAGTTCTATGTTGGTATCAGACCTTTTGACATTTATTCACACATGTTCTCTTCTGTATGAGAAATATTTAATCCTCAGAAATACCCTACAAGGTTCCATATCCACATCTCTAATCATCACTGTCCTCCCATTCATCATCGATTTGCTCGAGCAGGCCCCAGTAACATCTCCATATGTCCTGTCTCATGCTAGTAGAGCCCAAGGCATCTGCTTGATCCAGAAACATAAAGAGCCTCAATCCATTCTGAAATGAGGTCTATAATTGTTACTGGTATTTGGCATACATATCAAATACAACACGGGTAGCTTGCCAGGCTCTGCCGTGGAGGTAGCATACTCTTGTAGGCATCTCTAAGTCCAGCATTTATTGATGAACCCGCGCGAGCCGCAAAGCGGCCGCCCGAGCCGGGCGGGCCAATAGGCTGGTCGGCTGGGTGGAGGTCTGACGAGAGAGAAGTCCGGATGTGGAAAATGGAGGCCCTCATGGAGTGGGGGGTCGACTGGCTCGTTGCGAGGGCTCTGCTGGGGTGGTGGGCCAGGGCTAGAACCCACCATCCCCTCCCGGGTGCCTCGTGAGCAGCTGGTCACAGGGAGAGCCAGTAGCAGCTCTGTCCCTATGGCTGCGAAGTCTCTGGACCGGCATACCTGAGCCGGATTTAAGAAAGACTGCTGCAGGGTGGAACTCGATGAGCCGGGAGCTGATAGGTTGGTCTGCTGGGTGGAGGTCTGATGAGAGAGAAGTCCGGATGTGGAAAATGGAGGCCCTCATGGAGTGGGGGGGTCGTCTGGCTCGTGCGAGGCTCTGCTGGGGTGGTGGGCCAGGGCTAGAACCCACCATCCCCCTCCCGGGTGCCTCGTGAGAGCAGCTGGTCCAAAGGGAGAGCCAGTAGCAGCTCTGCCCCATGTCTGCGAGTCTCTAATCATAGGTTATAAAATCCAGACTTATCAAATAACATAATATAAAAATCAGTTAGCAAATGAGGGGACTAGTTTTCAAACCCAAATCTAATATACTGCAAAAAAGAAAAAGAAAAAAGTAATTAAATCTTATCACCTTTCATTCTCAACACATATTAAAATTTCAAAAGGATAAAGAAAATCTGGGGGGAGCAATAGCACAGGGGTAAAGCATTTGCCTTGCATGCTGCTGACCGGGGTTCGATCCCCAGCATCCCATATGGTCCCCATGCACTGCCAGGAGTAATAGAGCCAGAGCATAGAGCCAGGAGTAACCCGTGAGCATCGCTGTGTGTGACCCAAAAGGCAAAAAGTGAATAAATAAATAAATTTTTTAAAAAGAAGGGGCTGGAGGCGATAGCCCAGCGGGTAGGGCGTTTGCCTTGCCCGCCGGCAGACTCATGCCTGCACGGGTTCGATCCCCGGCATCCCATATGGTCCCCCGAACACCGCTAGGAGTAATTCCTGAGTGCAGAGCCAGGAGAGACCCCTGAGCATTGCCGGGTGTGACCCAAAAAAAAAAAAAAAAGAAAATTATACCATTGCAAGGCATGCACAAGCCACAAAAAGAAAAGATCTTCAATCCTCCCAACTCATGATACCCAATGGCAATATTTTGAGGTATGGTTTGTATATTGTGAGTAGATATAATTTTTCCAAATATTATCATGATTAACCCATTTTATAATATTCATTTTCATGCATCTTCTGGATCTTATTAAGTCTATTTATGCAAAATCATTATTAAATGAATAACTTTAAGGGCTGTTGCTATTTCATTGTCCCATTCCATAGATAGAAATCATTTATTCATGCATTTTTTTTATTATTGGTGTTTAGATAGATAAAATTTCCCATCATTGCATTTGCAAACTGTGATGAGCATTCCTGTCAAAAGTTGTATGTATATCCTCACTATTATTTGGCGGGTAGTCTCCTAAGCAGGACTCAGGGGTCTGGGGTCCACCCCAGTCAGTTGACATGAGGTGAACATACTCAGTTGACCAACTGGTAGTTCAAGTCTAACGTCCAAGGACGTGGAGCTGCTCAGGCCTGGTGGTGCCAGGAACCACTGGATCACACAGATGGTGTTTAGGGACCACCCCTGACGTTCCTCAGGGAAGTCCAGGGCTATTATGTGGCGGTGTTCGGAGTTCATATGGTACAAAGGATCAACTGCCCAGGGCATGCTAGGCATGTGTCGTAACTTCCAGCTCCTCACTGTATGCTTGTTTGTTTGTTTGTTTGTTTGTTTGATAATAATATAGTCCATAATATAGAGTATGCTACCTGCACGGCAGAGCCTGGCACGCTACCTGTGTGGTATTTGATATGCTGAATACCAGTAACAATTTTTAGACCTCATTCCCATGACCTGATGGAATGGTTTCAGCCTCTATGTTCCTGGAGCATAGTAGAGCCCTTGGGCTCTACTAGCATGAGACAGAACATATGGAGATGTTACTGGTGCCCGCTCGAGCTAGTCGATGATGAACGGGAAGACAGTGACAGTGAATATAGTCCTTAAGACAATTTTGCTGAATAAAATATATGCATCTCGGGTTTTTAATGCTGCCAGATTATAAAATAACAATTTTTAAAATTTTATTAAAGCTCTGTAATTTAGAAAGTCATTCATAGCTGAGTTGTGAACGACTTTCAAACGTTTTGAACGACTTTCATGCATCGTTCAAAACGTTCGAATGATGCGTTTGATGCATTAGATGCGTTTGAGTGAAGAGATACACAGTGTTTCAACACCAGTCCCACCCACCAGGCTCAACTTCCCTCCATCAGGATCCCCAGGGTCCCTTCTACCCCATAGTCTCCCTCCTTGGCTGGCATGGTTGTTCTTTATTTCATTGATATTCATGAATAGTTTGCAATAGTATTAATAATTTTTTTTCTCGGGCCGGAGGATAGTCCAGCGGGTAGGGCATTTGCCTTGCACGGCCAGCCCATGCCGGCCCGGGTTCTACTCCCGGCATCCCATATGGTCCCCGAGCACCGCCAGGAGTGATTCCTGAGGGCAGAGCAAGGAGAAACCCCTGAGCATCGCCGGGTGTGACCCAAAAAGCAAAAAAAAAAAAAATGTTTCTCATGCGCATAATTCTTCTACCACACCCATCACCAGTGTGGGGATGAATAAAATATATGCATTATAAATTATGAATAAAATATATACATTCCATCTCTCTTATTCCATCCCCCCTACTTTACCCCACACGCAGACTCATTGCGTGGGTCAGTTCTCCCATCATGTGACAGGCACAGTTTTTAAGTTCAGACATTGTAGTTTCCAGTGTGATTGTATAACCCATACATTTTTATAGCATGTTATACTTCCACAAGCAATATTGGAAATATGCCGTTCCTTAATGTTTTAACTTTAGTGTTTTTTTATTCTTGTCACTTTGTGGACAAAAGATAAATATCCAAATCTGTTTAATTTTATATTTATTTGATACTAATTAGATTTCTTTGTAATGATTTACTTTTCTGTATTTGAATTTTGAATTGTTCTTTCAGAGCCTTTGTTTTTCTAAGAATGGGTTTAACTTTTTGCTATATTATGAAATACATTTTTCTAAGTTTTTCTTATTGCATTTTGGGGAGGTTGTTTTTGTTTAGTTTGGTTTGGTTTTGGTTTGGTTTGGTTTTGCCACACCTGGAGATGCTTGGGTCTTACTCCTGGCTCTGCACTCAGGAATCACTCCTGGCAGGGTCAGGGGACTATATGGGTTGCCTGAGATCAAACCCAAGTTGTCCATGCACAAGGTCCACCCATTTTACTATCAGTCCAGTCTCTTATTTCATTTGTGACCCTTGCAAATTAAGGCGTTCCATTGTCAAAATATTAACAATTGAATGAACTCTGCTCATTTCATTGTAAAACACTGGTTGTATTCTCAGATCCCAAAAAATTACTCATACATTGTCTTCTTATTTTCTCCTCCTTTTAAAAAGTATTTTGATCTTATGTTACCAGAAATAAATTTAGATGCATAGTCTACTAGTGAGCTAAGTTTTTAATGGTAAGTCTTGTCTTAATGCTGTAATTAAGAAATTGATTCTTTTCTCATTGATGGATATACTGATTATAGTTAATATACATGGAATGAATACACTGGTCTAAGCAATTTCACAAAATGACTATATATGTGTGTGTATACATATATATACATATATATAACAGATATGGTTGAACTAAGAGGCATTGGCCTAATTTTCTTTTAAGTCCAAACAAAATTAAGTAAAAAGCGAGCAACTGCTGAATAAATCACAGAGTGACCATAATTTAAGAGTTGACATACATAATTAAACTGTGTAGAAAAGTTAATAAGTTGATTACTTAGGTCTCTAGCTGCATGTTACAGTTCTGTTTACAAAAATGGGCACGTCATATACGTATATCAAATGTTTCCCCATCCAATGTACTTGGGAGACATTTGATATACGTATACAATATATACAACTTTTTTTTGCTTTTTTTTTTGGTCACACCCAGCGATGCTCAGGGGTTACTCCTGGTTCTGCACTCAGGAATTACTTCTAGCAATGCTGGAGACCATATGGGATGCTGGGTATTGAATCGGATCAGCCAGGTGCAAGGCAAATGCCCTACGTGCTGTGCTATCACTCCAGGCCCCATATACGACATTCTTTTTCTTTTTCTTTTTTTTTTTTGTTGTTTTTTGGGTCACACCTGGCGATGCTCAGGGGTTTTTCCTGGTTCTGCACTCAGGAATTACTCCTGGCAGTGCTCGGGGACCATATGGGATGCCGGGATCAAACCCGGGCCAGCAAGTGCAGGCCACGTGCAAGGCAACGCCCTACCCGCTGGGCTATCGCTCCCGCCCCTTCTTTTCTTTCTTTCATCTTTCTTTCTTTCTTTCTTTCTTTCTTTCTTTCTTTCTTTCTTTCTTTCTTTCTTTCTTTCTTTCTTTCTTTCTTTCTTTCTTTCTTTCTTTCTTTCTTTCTTTTTCTTTCTTTCTTTCTTTCTTTCTTTCTTCCTTCCTTCCTTCCTTCCTTCCTTCCTTCCTTTCTTTTTCTTTCTTTTTCTTTTTCTTCCTTCCTTCCTTCTTTCCTTCCTTCCTTCCTTCCTTCCTTCCTTCCTTCCTTCTTTCTTTTCTTTCTTTCTTTCTTCCTTCCTTCCTTCTTTCTTTTCGTTGTTCGTTTATTTATTTGTTTATTTGTTTGTTTATTTATTTGTTTGTTTGTTTGTTTATTTATTTATTTGTTTGTTTATTGCTTTTTTGGGTCACATCCGGCGATACTCAGGGGTTCCTCCTGTCTCTGCACTCAGGAATTACTCCTGGCGGTGCTCAGGAGACCATATGATATGACAAGGATCCAACCCAGGTAGGCCCGTGCAAGGCAAATGTCCTCCCCGCTGTGCTATTGCTCCGCCCCCATATACAACTCTTTAATGTAATGAAATACAAGCAAAGACCTAGGCTTTGTTCTTTGCATTAAAAACACCAAAATGTGTAGACACGGAGACCCTACATGACAACAGAATTGTAAACACACATCTTACCGACATAGACTAAAACATGTAAATAAATGAGAGTTTCAAATTGGGAAAAAAAAAGTTTTTTTAATAAATTTTTTTAAAAAGTCATTCCACTAGAACCAGGTAGGGAGCACTCCCATTCGTGAAGATTATTGACCATAGAAAAGGAAACAGACCAGGATCAATTCATTTCCCCCCAGTCCTGCGGTTGGAGGCTGACCATCGTCACTACTGGCCATTTTAGGTTAACACCCGTCCCACTTCGACCTAAAATTCTAACCCCCTGCTCTGACCCGGCAGCTCCGGCTCTTCTGGCTCGCGCTTTGCAGGAGGCATGCTGGCCCGGAGTCCTGCCCTCAACCAGTCCGCCCCACTGAGTTCGTGTTCCGACCCTTCACCACCGTCCCTGAATTCCAGCCTCTCCTTTTCCTGCTCTTCCTCCTGCTCTACCTGCTGATCCTGGGAGGCAACTCGGCCATCGTGGCCGTGGTGTGCACGCACAGCTCCCTCCGCACCCCCATGTATTTCTTCCTGTCCAACCTGTCTCTCCTGGAAATCTGCTACACCACCGTGGTGGTGCCCCTGATGCTCTCCAACATCTTTGGTCCCAGAAGCCCATCCCGCTGGCGGGCTGGGGCCCAGATGTTCTTTTTTCGTCACCCTGGGCAGCACCGACTGTTTCCTCTTGGCCGTCATGGCCTACGACCGCTACGTGGCCATCTGCCACCCGCTGCACTACACCGTGATCATGACCCCGAGGCTGTGCGTCCAGATGGTGACGGGCGCGCTGGGCCTGGCGCTCTTCCTGTCCCTGCAGCTCACCGCCTTGATCTTCACGCTGCCCTTCTGCGGCCACCGCCGCCGGATCAACTCACTTCCTCTGCGACGTGCCCCCGTGCTGCGGCTGGCCTGCGCCGACACCCGCGTGCACCAGGCCGTGCTCTACGTGGTGGGCATCCTGGTGCTCACGCTGCCCTTCCTGCTCATCTGGCGTGTCCTACGTGCTCATCGCCTGCGCCATCCTGCGCATCCGGCTCGCCGAGGGCCGCCGCGGGCCTTCTCCACCTGCTCGCTCGCACCTCACCGTGGTGCTGCTGCAGTACGGCTGCTGCAGCCTGGTGTACCTGCGGCGCGCGCTCCAGCACCGTCGGAGGATCGAAGACCGCCACATCGCGCCCGTCTACACCTTTGTCACCCCTTGCTCAACCCCCTGATTTACACCCTGCGGAACAAGGACGTCAAAGGCGCTCTCAGGAGCGCGGGTGAGTCGGGAAAAGCCCCCAGCTGGGGGCGGGCTGAGGACGGGCTGGGGCGGGCTGGGGGCACTCTGGGGGCGGGCTGGGGCGGGCTGGGGGGCACACTGGGGGGGCGGCTGGGGTGGGCCGAGCGGAGGGCGCCAGACTGAGCATGACGCGCTCCAGGCTATAACAGGCAGGATCCCGTTTCCCGCCTCTGCAGCTGCTACTGGTCTTTTCACCCAGTGAATGTGGATCACATTCACCCACGTTCCCTCTAATTCATTTTCCTGACTAGAATGTGAAAACTCAGGCAAAGCTCTCAGAACGGTTGCCCAGCCGTGGGAATTGCTCAATAGAGACCATCACCGTCACCTTCTTAGATATCACTCCTCCTGTAGGGATCGTGACCGTAAGCCAACCTCTGAAATGTGCCTTAAGGACGATTGATAAGGATATATTTTACTTGAATAAATTGATTTTGGTATTGTTTTTAGATACAGAAGTATGGCATTAATCATCATCATCATCATCATCACTTGTATCACTTGTCTTCCCATTGTTCATCAATTTGCTCGAGCCGGCACCAGTAACATCTCCATATGTCCCTGTCACATGCTAGTGTAGCCCAAGGGCATCTGCTCACTCCAGGAACACGGAGAACCTCAAACCATTCCTTCAAGTCATGGGAATGAGGTCTATAATTGTTACTGTTTTTGGCATATCAAATACGACACGGGTAGCTTGCCAGGCTCTGCCGTGTGGAATAATAATAATAACAATAACAATAACCGTCCCGGCACCGTGCCATCTTGCTGCGGCAGATGAGGTCTTGCAGCCTGCTCACTTGCATGGTGCTCTGGAACGTGTCTTTCTCCTCCGAACTCTCGTACTCCAGGATCACGATGTGCTGGGGGGTAGTGGCTGCAAATGTCCCCATTCATGTTCTGAATCACTGTAGCAGTAGTCACGGCCAAACAGCTCCAGGCACCTCTTCTGAATGCGCTTCACCTTGGAGCCGCCTGTCACCACATGGCAGAGCCTGGCAAACTACCCATGTCGTATTTGATGTGCCAAATACCAGTAACAATTATAGACCTCATTCCCATGACTGATGGAATGGATTGAAGCTCTTTATGTTCCTGGAGCGAGCAGATGCCCTTGGGCTACACTAGCATGTGACAAGACGTATGGGGATGTTACTGGTGCTCGCTCGAGCAAATCGATGATCAACGGGAAGACAAGTGATACAATAATAATAATAATAATAATAATAATAATAATAATATTGAACGAAGGAGGATGAGAAGGAGGAGGAGAAAGAAAAGGAGAAGGAAGAACAGAAGGAGGGGTGGGGAGGGGAAGAGGGAAGGGGAGGAGGAAGAGGACTAGGATGGAGGAGGAGGAGGAGAAAGAGAAGGAGGAGAGAAGGAGGGAGGAGAAAGAGAAGGAGGAGAAGGAAGAGAAGGAGGAGGAGGTGGAGGAGGAGGAGGAGGAAGAGAAAGAAAGAGGAGGAGGAGGAGGAGGAGGAGGAAGAGAAAGAGGAGGAGGTGGAGGAGGAGGAGGAGAAGAAATGAATCCAGGCATAGGTGTTCCTGTCCTTTTCCATCCCAACTAGCATTCTTTCCAGCCCAACCAACAGCCTTCGTTTCTCTCATCAGTGTTCCAGAAAACGATCTGGAATTAATATCCGCTGACTAAGCACCTACTAAGTGCCAGCCGTGCTAGAATAAGCAACGCTGAGTCTGGGGGATCTATGTGGCTTTCCCGTGGCTTTTGCAGCACTAGTGGCTTTTTGTTGACGGAGTTTTGTCATCCCTGCAGCTCCTAGGTGCTCTCAGCAGGTGGCGCCACTGCTCCATCGCGGGACAGTCTGGCTTCCATCCCTGGGCAGCAGCCACGTAAACCCTCAGGGAGATTAAGTCCCCTCTCTGGTGCTCCCAGTTGACTGGAGTATCAATGACAACTGCAGGCTCTAAGCAAACAGTTAACGAATGATCATCTAAAGACCGGGAAAAACTAGCCCAGAAGATGGTTCAGTGGCTTAAAGTGCTTGCCCCGACAGACAGTCACAGCTTGGTTGCAATTGAACTCCAGTACTGCTGGGTGTGTTAAGGTGGTTCCAACAACTGAGCCCAGAACTAAACCAAACCAAAATAAAAAACATTGATTTCCATGTTTGCTTTAAGTCCGCTTTCTTAGAAGATCCATACTGAGACAGTATCTGTTGTCTTAGTTTCCATGGTTGCTTTAAGTCCGCTTTCTTAGAAGATCCATACTGAGACAGTATCTGTTGTCTTAGTCCCTTTAACTAAGAAAAATGCCGTAAGCTAAAAAGGCTAGAAGTTCAAGATCAAGACACTAGAAGATTCAGAGCCAGCACCTGCTTCCTGGGTTCTTGTGTGTCCTCCTAGAGGAAGAGGACAGACAAGGCTTCATGACTTTTTTTTTACAAGTACTAATCTTGTGATGAGGTATCTGTCCTCCAGACCTAATCACTCACAAAAAGGCTCAAGCTTCTAAAACCATAAGCTGGAAGTTAAGGATGAATATATGAATTTGATGGCAAACAGACAGACACAAACATTCAGGCCATATAGTAGAAGTGGTCTGAATTTCTACTACATGGGAGTAGAGAAATATCGTGGACATTTACGTAGATTCTAATGCAACCATAAGAAAGACTGTTGTGTTTCTCTCTTTCTATCTATCTATCTGTCGTCTGTCTATCCATTTATTCATCTATCTATCTATCTATCTATCTATCCATCCATCTATCTATCTATCTATCTATCTATCTATCTATCTATCTATCTATCTGTCTGTCTGTCTGTCTGTCTATCCATTTATTCATCTATCTATCTATCTATCTATCTATCTATCTATCTATCTATCTATCTATCCATCTATCTATCTATCTATCTACCTATCTCTGACTACAAGACTCTTTGACTTCTCTTATTCATGGTTTGTTTCTCCAGTCATCCCTACAGATCTGTGAACAACCCACTATCTTTATATCTTTTACATATTTAACACCCACGGCTTATTCATTTGTCCAAATGAATAAGAGCATCAGGTAAATGCTCTTGAGGGCCAGAGGCCCACAGGTCCCTTTCCACTGACAATAGCATCTCTCTGGAGCCAAAATCCTGAGTGCAGGAACTTACCAAAGAGCCACCAGAAAAGAAAAAAGAGAGAAAACAATCAGAGCCGCCTGACTATTCCCCATTTACCTCATCACATCTGAGGATGTGAAAACAATTGTCTTGAGGAAAACACTGTGGGGATATTATCCCGAGAGACTTTCAAGGAGCTAAATATCCCATCTGGAGCCCAGTACCATGACTGTGAACTCTGATACTTGGGGAAAGAGTCTTAATCTGGAAAACACATAAGAACTGCTCTCAGACTCCCCTGCTACTCTCTCCTCAGGAAACCAGGGAGCCAATGTGTCTGGATTCCAGAAACTTCCAGACTCCACCATCTTTCGGAGGTGAGCCTTTTAAGATGTGAGTGTTGCGCTTACCCAGCTGGGAAGGGGTCTCGGGGACTCAGAACTGTTTGTGCACAGAAGAGAGGAGTCGGGAGGAAGATGAGATTAAAGACTGACAACCAAAACTACAATTTCCCAAACCTGATCTATGGCCAATAGAACTGTGCTGAGGGGGTGAGGGAACGGGATCTCAAGAGGGTAGAGGGATCTTGGCAATCCGGGAGAGGACAAAATGAACCAGCATTGGACATACAAAAAAATCAACATTATTGGTGTCATTACTTTCAAAATAAACATTATTAACATTATATTGATAATTACAATGGCTAACATTATTATTGTAAACCAGATTCAATTAAATTGAGTTGTAATTTATATATAATTTAATATATAATATTTTATATACTATATATGATATTAAATACCTACCCATTAATATATTGATTAATTATCATATTATATATTGAATAAAACATTTACTATATAATTCATTGTAATACATTATAATTCACTAAAAATTACAAACTTATTTAAAATTAAATAAAACTATAAATAAAAATCTTCTGATAAAGAAAAGATTAAAATGAACTTCAATTGGCTATTCTGGTCGCTTCCACATCAATCCAGGCTTGAGAGATCACAGAAGCACCAAGGCCAGACCAAATCCTGGCCTGAAGTCTAGACATACACAGTCTAGCTCTTCAGCTCATTTAGTTTTCTTTTGGACTCCCTCTTCTACATCTCTTTCCTCTGATTTACAAGCAAGGCTTCAAAAAAGGAACAAAATAGATCTCAGATCTCTGGACTCCACCGCCCTTCAATTGTCCAGAATCCCAGAAACCCAGAAGTGTGGGTTTCCTGTTTTCTGAGTTTGCCACAGAAATATAAAAGACTATTTGAGGACTTGAGTCTCTTATTTTTTGAGAGAGCAATGACTTGAGAGACAAGTAGAAGAGAGAATAAAAGAGAGGAAGGCCCTTCTAGAAGAGTAGAAAGACCAGATCTCTCAAGCGAATGTTCTTTCCAGTTGGAATAAACTTATTTCCCACAGCGAAGCCAGCCTCAGGCTAATAGACAGTTCCCCATCTCTAGGTAATCTCTAGGTAATAGTGTGGAAGGGCCAGAGCTTTCTGGTCACTTTTGATTTTTCATTTTGTTTTGTATTTTAATTTTTTTATTGAATCACCATGGAAATAAAGTTTTAAAGTTGTGCATATTGAGTTTCAGTCATACAATATTCCAACACCCATCCCTTCACCAATGCACCAATGTACATTTCCCACCTCCAATGTCCCCAGTCTCCCCACCCCCCATCACACCATTGCTGCCGACTGCCTCTATAGCAGAAAACAAATTTTACTTTAGTATCAAAGACCCACCTACATATATTCAAAAAATCATCCCAACTTAAAAACTCGATTATCATATCCTTCAAAGCACACATCTCCCCTCCTCAATTCAGGTCGCTCACAGACTTGAACTGGGGGTAGGAGAGAAAATGGAAGAACCTCAAATTAGTCAGCACAAATAATTGATGCATGTGAGATCATTTTTGAAATCTTCAGTTTTCTTCAGGGACTTTATCAAACTGTTCTGTCACAAGGTCAGTGAATTTCCTTCTCCTTTTACATAACAGAGCCAGGCCTGGTTCTTACAGCCCCAGGCTTCTCTCTGCCAGCAGCCTGCCTCTAGTGTAGAGTATCAGTAAGGTGGCTAGAATCCAACCACACTCCCATTGGTATAAGCCTGCTGTATGATGGGGGCAGAGAGAGAATTCCCTACTTGGCTTTCTGCCTACCCCTGACAGAGTGGGATCATGTGAGACTCTACCTTTAGACGTTATAGTCAAGCTCTGGTCTTGGGCCGTAGGGATAGCACAAGAGGAGGTGCTTATCTAGTGTGTGAGCAACCCAGGTTCAGTCCCCAACCCCATCCACAGTCCTCTAGACACTGCCAGAAGTGGTCCCTGAGCACAAAGTCAAGAGTAAGCCCTCAACACAACTAGGTGTCAACCAACAGTAAAAACAAATAATTTTTAAGTGTCTTAAGGATCATTTTTCCTATTCTGTGTTTGAATGATTGTTGTTTAAAAGACAGTAAAATATGTCACTATGTGTTTATATATTTATCGTAAAATCAGTGTCAAATTCCCACGCTTGTAATGTTTATTTTCAATCTCTGTAATAATTGTTTAAATTTTTTTAATATTCTGAATTTTTAAAAATAGCAAAAAATTTGCTGTAAAAAACCCAAATAGTATATTTCAGATGAATTCTCTAAATGTTCTTTATTCACCAAATATCTACCCATAAATGAACTAGAATTCTGGTTTCCAATCCCTGGACTCATTCTTCTAAAGCAGCTTTTGACCACCTCCCCTAATTTGGATAGGAAGGACACACATACAGTAAATTAAGACAGTCTGGGAGAATGACATTTTACTTCCTCCAAATTCTCTGTTTATCTTAGACTTAAGGGAGAAAGGTAGTGACGGGGAAAGTCTTGGGATCAGTTTCTTCATTTTAAAGTAGCTCCTTCCGGATTATCTCCCTATACTCAGGACTAGAAAATGAGTGCACCCTGCCTAGTGGCCTCAGTTTGGGACTTTTCACTGTGTTTGAAACCTTACTCTGAAAAATCCAATCCTGAGAACCCTGTCAAGTTTCGAGCCAGGAATGGAGATCCATGGGAGAGCATTTGCCCTGCGAGTATGAGGTCCTGAATTTGGTTCCTGGCACTGCCAAAAGTAAAATAAAGAAAATGCTTATTTTATTCGCTTCTGTCTGAATCACATAGAACTTGAAACATGTTTATTGAGAAGGATCTATCATGAGTCTTTCTTTTCTTTCCCAGGCATTCCCCTGATTCATGCCCTTCTGACTTAGTCCCTGTTAAGTCCTCTCCACTCTCCGCTTCCTTTCAGACAGGACTGCCCACTCCCATGGACTGGTTACAGCTGCATGGTACCACATTGGGTTTATTGTGATGGTCTGAAGAACTTCCAGTCTTTGCTTCAAATAAGTAGGAAAATGCATCGAGGAAATCAAACCATCTCTGAATTCCTCCTGCTGGGACTCTCCAGTCAAGCTGAGCAGCAGACATTCCTTTTCGTGATTTTCCTGAGTATGTATCTGGTCACCGTCCTTGGGAATGGTCTCATCATTCTGGCTATCAGCTTGGACTCTCACCTCCACACCCCCATGTATCTCTTCCTTGCCAATTTATCCTTTGCTGATATTTCCTCCATTTCTACCTCAGTCCCCAAAATGCTGATGAATATTCAGACCCAGAGTCAATCCATCTCCTATGAAAGCTGCGTCACCCAGATGTACTTTTCTATAGTGTTTGTGGTCATTGACAATTTCCTCTTGGGAGTTATGGCCTATGACCGTTTTGTGGCTATTTGCTATCCTCTGAAGTACATGACCATCATGCAACCCAGACTCTGTCTTTTGCTCACAGTGATCCCCTGGGTCCTCAGTAACATGGTGGCCCTAACACACACTCTTCTTCTCCTCCGCTTGATCTTCTGTGATGGCAACACCGTCCCACACTTCTTCTGTGACCTTGCACCTCTGCTCAAATTGTCCTGCTCAGACACAACCATCAATGACCTTATGATGTTTCTTGTGGGCTTATCCGTCATCACCTTCCCCTTTGCCCTGATCCTTTTCTCCTATATCTGCATCAGCCAGGGCAGTCCTGAGAATCTCCTCCACAGAGGGAAAGTGGAAAGCCTTCTCTACTTGTGGCTCCCACCTGACGGTTGTGTTGCTTTTCTATGGAACCATTGTTGGGGTTTACTTCTTCCCCTCATCCACTCACCCTGATGATACAAATAAGATTGGTGCTGTACTGTTCACGGTGGTGACACCTATGATGAACCCCTTTATCTACAGCCTGAGGAACAAAGACATGAAATGTACCCTGAGAAAATTCACTGCCATGATAAGGTCCCTTTTCTTTGAGGCCCTGGATTTTGAAATTCCTCTGACCCACATAACCAGAGGGACATTTCTGTCCAGAGTTCATGCCAGAGTTGTGATGATTCAACTCTTGATGAACTTTTAGATATCTACATCCTATTCCAACTTCTGAGGGTTGGGGCTTTTCCATGTTGCTTTGGTATTGTAAACAAGATCTAAGTTACAGCAGTAACACACATCCTGAGTATAAGCTATATTACTGTGGCAGCTATAATGAATGTGGCTGCAGTTGTTCAGAACTTCAACGTCAAGTACATGTAGTACCCACCATAGAATGGTAGCATCTTTGAAGAGAGTTTTTCTTTGGTCAATTTAGATTTCTACGGGTTGGCTTTTATGAAAGTGAATTTTTGCAAAGGTACAAGTCAATGAGATGTTAAGTAGTTGCAAACATTAAGTCTAACATTCAAATACTTTGGAACCGCTCTAAACTAAATGAAGCAAATCTCTATGGGTATTTTTATGGTTAAGAAAAAAACACATGTATATTTAGAATTAGCCAGCTGGACTCAGTTGATATGATCTCAATTTTGTTGGCAATACCCAAGTATTCTAGTTAGGAATCCACCAAACTTATGCCTCCTTCCTTCTAGCAGGTCTGATGAGGGCATTGACCTTGGCATTACAGAAGTCGTAGAGTTTTTCCCAACCTGTTTAATCTGATGCTTGTTGCTTTGACCTCTACAGGGATCACAAGTATAGTTGTCTTCTACCTTCTTCGTAATAACGCAGAAATCAGAGGAAATTTGGTGACGGTATAGTTATCAAGCTGATTTCCTCTATGAGCACTCTTCTGAGCACGCATGGGCTGACTTCTCAGCTGCAGATTTCTGGGCCTCAAAATTAGGATGAGAGTCAGGTTTTATTTTCGTGTGTGGCTGCATCCATCTTTTCACTTTGATTTCTTGGCCTTCAAAGATTCTGCTTTGACTTCAGCCTCTAAGAGCCAGGGGCTTCCTTCTTATCTTTGGCCCTATTTTAAACTTTACAACTTCTCAGAGCTTTTAGTAGAAATTTCCAAAAGACGGGGCCGGAGGGATAGTCCAGTGGGTAGGGCATTTGCCTTGCACACGACCGACCCGGGTTCAATCCCCAGAATCCCATATGGTTCCCTGAGCACTGCCAGGAGTAATTCCTGAGTGCAGAGCCAAGAATAACCCCTGAGCATTGCCAGGTGTGACCCAAAAAGCAAAAAAAAAAAATCTCCAAAAGAATAACACTGTATCCCTGTATCCAAGATTTCTCAAATTAAAAATAAATAGATATACATATATATTCAATATATTTGTATGTGGGTATATATACATATATATGTATACATATACATATATACATATATATTCAATCAAACAAAGTCTGCTCCATCTTGGGGAAGTTTCTAAGAATACCATTACAAAAAAATACACATCTTAGGAATTGTATTTTAATGGAAGACCAGAGAGCATATATTTAGAATAAATCAGTTCTAGATTTTGCTCTGATCTGAATGAGCAAGTTTGAGGCTTTGGGAACACCAGCCCACTTTTCTGAACCTGGTTTTTCATCTATGAAATGAAACCATCAATCCCAGTTGTTTTCAACTGTGCATCATGATCACCTGAGGGAACTTTAGCAAAATATGCTATCTCTGCTCAACCAGAGACGGTTGCCTTGGGGTCAGATTGTTAACTAAACTCAAAAGATACACTGTAAGATAGATATAAGAAAGCTTAAGGAAGAATCCAGGAACAAGCACACACCATGTAACAGTACCAGCATGTTTCAGAGGCCTCATGGCACCCTGTCCTTCCGCACTTGGGGGACGAGTGAGAGTACCAAGAGGGAAAGGAAAGCTTTCATTCAAAGAAATTTGAGTTGTGTGCATTAGGCATTATTCTTGCTTACAGAATAACCCCTCGGGAGGATGTGATTAGCATCTACTTCCTGGTATAGTAGTATCTCAACAAATATGCTATTTGGAAATTATAGTTCCCTCCACATTAAATCCTAGCAAAGTTGTGTTCTAATCACTTCAAAGCCATTTTAGGAGGACTGTGATTTATTTTGGATACGGTAGACGACTAGGCGTCTCTTTAACTAGTCACAAGGGAAACCTGAGTGATGGACCACACTCATATTTCGCTGAGACAGAGGAAAGGCTACAAAGCCCTTTTGACTGCTTTCCCTACAAACCTCATCCTAGATCCAGATCTACTAACCCAGATGCTAGGGAGGGATCAGACACTTGTATCCTAAAAATGCCCCTTGGGAGATACTGACATGCTAAAGAATCACTGGCTCACAGGAGCAAAGAGTTCCAGCCCAACTCTGTGATTTTTATATTGAATCACAGTGAGACACAGTTACAAAGTTGTTCATGACTGAGTTTCAGTCACACAATGTACCAACACCCATCCGTTTGCCAGTGCACATTGCCAGCTGCCAATGTCCCTAGTTTTTTCTCCTTCTTTATCTCCACTCCTCCTCAAAGCCTGCCTTTAAGGCATACACTTTTCCTCTCTCTCTCTCTCTCTCTCTCTCTCTCTCTCTCTCTCTCTCTTGCTTGCTTACTCTCTCTCACTCTCTCTCTTACTCTCTCTTTCTCTCTTGCTCTTGCTCTAGCTCTCTCTCTCTCGCTCTTTCTCTCTTCCTTTTAAGCACAGTGGTTTGAGACACAGTGGCTGAAAGGGTACCATGTGTATCGCCCTACCTCCCTTCAAAACTCAGCTTCTGTCCAGAGTCATCATTCCCAACTATCATTGTCATAGAAGCCCCTCCTCTGTTCAACTCTGTGATTTTGTGAACCTAGATTGCGACTAGTTGCTGTTCTACACAAGTACCTCACAAAACACACTCCGTGGCTACCCAGAGAAGGATGCATTTTTCTAGTCCAAATCCACTTTTTAACAATACCCAACTCTGGAGTAAAACATAACCAACTAATCAATCTAATATTTCTAATATTTCACTGTAGTATGAAAAAAATCAGGTCCTTTTTTGTCTAAAAAAATGTATGTTCTCAGACTCTATTGATGGGAATGTCATCTAGTTTAGCCTCCAGAAAAAATAGTATGGAAATTCCTGAGAAAACTATTCCTAAGAAAAGAATTTTTTATTCCTAAGAAAAGGATTCCTAAAAAAATAATTCTCAAACATTTCTTGTCAAATCACAAAAGGATTCATTTAAAAAGTTATGTGTAGAGTTATTTTCATTGAAGTGCTTAATACAATAGCCAGGATACGGGAACAACCCAAATGTACAATGACAGTTGAATAGATAAAAAAATACACCCAATAGGATATTATGCAGCTCTAAGAAAAAAGATAGTCATGCAGTTGGATAGAACTTGTGTGCATCGTGTTTAACCGAACGGGTCAGAGGGAGAGTAACTCACTGCATGATCTCACTGTGGAACAGAGAGACAAAACAAGGGAATAGACAATATTGGAAAAGAGACAAACACTTTCCCTTGGGTCCAAAACTTAATAATAAATCAGGGATGGAATAAAAATGAGATGAGAGGTGGGAGGTGACATAGACAGGGGTTGGGAGTCACGGACCCTTTAGTGGCGGTGGTGAGATGTCACTTTGTACATCTCTACCATAAACTTAAGCACTTTTGTATCCATAGTACCTGAACTATCATTAAAAAAGCAATGTATTATCTGGTTCTAAATCTTGGCTTTATAAGAAAGCTGTGATAGACTTGTATGATCTGTCACTGTATCACTGGCTTCCCGTTCATCATCGATTTGCAAGAGCGGGCCCCAGTAACATCTCCATATGTCCTGTCTCATGCATGTAGAGCCCAAGGGCATCTGCTTGCTCCAGGAACATAAAGAGCCTCAATCCATTCTGGAATGAGGTCTATAATTGTTACTGGTATTTGGCATATCAAATACAACACGGGTAGCTTGCCGGACTCTGCCGTGCAGGTAAGATGATCTAAGGAAATTATTTTAAGCACTGAAACTCATCTTTTTCACTGTAGAGTGGGGGATAATAATCTCAACTATTTGTAATTTAATAGACATGTGTATACTATAGACACTTTTTTATTAAATCACTGTGAGATACACAGTCACAAAATTGATCATGATCAGGTTTCAGCCATGCAATGTTCCAACACCCATCCCTCTTCAGTGTGTGTTGCCCACCACCAACGTCCCCAGTATTCCTACCACCACCTCCACGCACCGCCTGCCTCTGTGGCAGGTACTTTTCTTCTTTCTCTCTCTCTCTCTCTCTCTTTGGACATTAAGATTTTAACACAGATATTGAGAGACCATCATGTTTGGTTCTTTACCCACTTTCAGTACACAGCCCTTATCCAGAGTGATCACTTCCAACCATCCTTTCCCACCTTTCCAGCCTTCCAACCTTCCAACCATCATTGTCACAGTGGTCCCTTCTCTATTCCAAATGTCCACTCCCCAGCATTTGAGTCAGGCGCCCAACCATGGACCAATCCTTTTGACCCTTGTTTTTATTGTCCTTGGGCATTAATCTCATGCTGCTTTTTTTTTTCATATACCACAAATGAGTAGGCACATGTTTTTAAGTGTTCATTTATTTGTAACTGTCTGCTTTCCAACTCCAATCTACATGTCCTCTTTGGTTACGCCCAGTCTAAGCTGACTTCTCTGCTTCTCTAATCTAATAACCATGTCATTTTCTTAAGAGAAAACAATCATCCATCTTCCTTTCAAAATGGCATTGCTTCAACCATCCTATTCATTTGATTTTTCATTATGATCTGAAGCCCTCCAGTTTTTATATAGGTTGCCAAGCTAGGTTTCCTCAAGTATCTCAAATTTTTACTCAGTTCCATCCATGGCTGTAAGATGAAGCATCACAGGGGTGTTTTTATTACTCTGCATGAAGTATTAGAGTCTTGAGTACATAATCAAAAATTTGATTGAGGTCTGGCCCCAACTCAGCAGCTAACTCAGTGTGTGGCAAGTCATGAGACTAACCTTCAGTTTATTTTCTCTAGTATCAAAATTAATTTAATATAAAAATAAGACTTTATACCATCAGGCATCATAAATAAATTTATGTAAAACTGAATATGTAGAAATAACCAAAAGTCTGAGGCACTAACATACTAGGAAGGAAATTGCATTTTACCAAAAGAAAAACAAAAAAACTGCCTCAACAGTGTTTTCTACTTCACAAGCTCTTGAGTAACTTTATGTCTTTCCAAATAAGAGATGGAGTTTGTTTCCACTCCTCTTGAAACCTGGAGGTCTTTGGGGATTGCACTTGTTAATAGGACTCCAGAGGTAACGCAACACAATTTTCGAGACAACCTAAGAACAAGTCATTAAAAGTTTCACTTGTCACTTCACCTTTGGGAGATACATCTCTGGAGCCTGGACTTACCATGTAAGTAAACCAACGACTATACCCTAGAGAAGTTCCATTCCACCTGCCATAACTAAAAGACCATGTGGAAAAACTGTCTAGAATTAGGGAAAATATATCCAAGATGCTCCAACTGTTCTAATTCATGAGGCTTTCCCCAGTCAGTCCCCCAACCTATAGGGGAATCTCAACTAGCTCTGCCTCAGCTACGACTATAAAATCCTAAGAGAAAATGGTTTACTGTGTCCAGTCAACTAAACTGTGAAAGATAAGAATAAAACAGCTATAAACAGTCTAAGTCCCTACACTTTGGATGGTTGGTTATAGAGCAATATATAAACAAAACAGTGGTATTGTTTGGGTCATGGAATAGAGTGATTTATATTATATCTTATATAGTTTTAACATTTTTATAGTGACAATATTTAAAGGGGGTAAAAAAGTCTTTTATCTAAAAGACAATAAATGATATTGCCTAGTAAGTCTTTAAGTTTAACACGGTGCCAGAATCTTCTGTTACATAAACATGAGTTGGACGGATCAATAAATTTCTCTCTTTATTCTAGTTTTATTTAGTCTATCAGAAAAGACTAGATAGTGGTAGATTTATCAAGAGCAGTAGATCCTCTATTACCTCTGGTTTGTGGTTTCCACAGGTAGCTGTGTTCAATCTGCAATACAGCACCATCTAACTGTGAGTGCCACAGCACTCCACAGAACAGGCCTAAGGATCCCAGGGAATCCCCCTGGGATCCTGGGCAAAATGGCATGTGTCTGGCACTTTAAAACTATACAGAGGCATATAGGAGGGGGGGGGTGGGGGGGGTTTGGGGGGAAGGGGGTGACATTCCAAAATTGGCCAAGAGTTGAAAATGGTTCCGACTGAATACTAACTCTGTGGACATTGCTGTTCTGAGAGGGTCTGCCAGAGCCACCGCTCTGCAAACTGCCGCTGGCTTGTGGAGCACAGAAATGGAGAGGTCGAAGAGATTTGTAGAGCAACTGGGCAGCGTCTACATCTTAAATCTAATAATAAGTAGACTTGAAAGTAAATTGATAGCGAGCTCTCCCTTGCTGAAGGCCAATTTGGGCCCATAAAAGACTGTTCCAGATTTCTGCAATTTTGGAGCGTCCTCCAGATCAGCAGTGGCTCTCGGTCCCTCCATGCTTACTGGGTTATGAGGCTGGTTCATAGTTCTCATATTTATAGACCTTCATAGCACCTTTCCATTTTCCACATGCATCAAAGAGCTGTGAGAATGAGTAAGGATTGAATAAAGCCCGGTCCAGAGTAAAAGCTTGCTAAGTACAGTTTCACAGCTGAGAATACAGTCTGGAAAAGCCCTAACTCATCTGGAACCACAGAGCTATGAAGTGACAGACCGTACACTCTGGTGTCCAAGTCTGAGTTTTCTTTACGATATAAATGACTCTATTACCTGCCACTCAGCTGATGTGCCAGGAAAACATTGGCATGGAAGTTCACATTTGGAAAAATGAGCCCCAAAGTGCACTCTGTTCAATTGCTTCTCCCCATTCTACAGTTTTCAAGTGATTTGTACAAAAATGCAAAACCTCTTGTGAACCCAAATTGTTTGACTACAGGTACAATTTTCTATAGGTGCTAAATGTGTCTTCTGCTATGTTTGTTGTAGGTCCTTAAAACCAAAGGCCCTCCAGCGTGTTAATAATTGTTGGAAATGGTGACGCCAACTAGAACTGAGCTTTGAACCTAGGCAAAGGGATAAACATGATAACCCCTAAATATATGTATTGCAAACTACAATGTGTAAACGAAGGGAGAGAAAGAAAGAGAATGAGAGAGAGACAGAGAGAGAGAGAGAGAGAGAGAAGAAAAGTACCTGCCACAGAGATAGAATGGGGGCGTGGGGATGGAATCTGAGGACATTGCTGTTGGGAATGGGGCACTGGTGGAGGTTGGGTGCTGGAGCACTGTATAACTAAAACCCAACCATGAACAACTTTGTAATTGTATGTCTCACAGTGGTATTACTATTACTGTATTACTGTCTTCCCGTTCATCGTCGATTTGCTCGAGGCGGGCCCCAGTAACATCTCCATATGTCCTGTCTCATGCTAGTAGAGCCCAAGGCATCTGCTTGCTCCAGGAACATAAAGAGCCCTCAATCCATTCTGGAATGAGGTCCTATAATTGTTACTGGTATTTGGCATATATTAAAAAAAGAAAGAACTTGTCCATACTTTGCACAGGAACCAAGGGTTTGGTGCCTTAACAACTCATGGTTTCTCAAACTACTGGGAGTACCCCCTAAAAAAGAAAGTTCCTAAACTTTAAAGAGAGACATTTACTTACACTATCCACATCATTTTCTCACACACAAAAATTATGTGCCCCCTTTTCCCTCCCACCCACACACCTACCAACACATGCTGTTGCATTATACAATGCTAGCTCTAAGAGCTATGTTATAAAAGTTGTTGACAGCCTTATAATCTACAGATTGGACTTTCATCTTCTGCTCATGAGGTAAAAAAGAAAAATGCAATAACAATACATTTCATATTACATGATTATATGGAGTGGGCAGTAGATCAGAAAGAGAAAGTCTATAAAGCAATAAAGCATCCAGATAACTGGCTGGCTAGAAGTCCCACATTACCACTTCTGACCTTGGAAAAATAATTCAATCTGTCTAAATTTCAGGTGTCCCGACTACCTACAAAGCAATCATAATAATGGAACATGCTTCATAGGGCTGTTGATGATTTACAAAGATTGTCGGAGTTGGGTGTTTTATGTTGGTTGTTCCTTGGGGGGGTTTTATTGGTTTTAAAGCCACATCCAGTGATCCCCAAGGGTTATTCTTGCCTCTGAACTTGGAAATTATTCCCGGCGGTGCTCAGGATGCCATATAAGATGCCAGCAATCAAACCTAGGTCAGCTATGTGCAAGGCAAACACCCTAACCGATTTACTATCACTCTGGCCCTGATTTCTTTATTTCTCTCTCCTCTCTATACACTGAGGCCAAAGTGATCTACACATCACCTCTTTCAAATATTGCATTTCCACCAATTATTCTATATACCACATATAAGTGAGGTCATCCTGTCTTTTTCTATCTTAAGACCTATTTGATTTAATATAACTTCCAGTTCCATCCACGCTGTAGCAATTGCATGATTTCATCATTTCTTACATTTGCATAGCATTCCATTGTTTATTCGTGCATCTTCATGATCCACTTACACATATTGTAAGTCCTGGGAGTAGATACCCAGAAATGGAATTGGTAGGTCAGATAGGAGCTCATTCTCATCATGCTGTTTTCGTAAAGGTTGAATCAGGCAGTATCCCCCAGCAGTGAATGAGAGCTCCTCTTCTACCACACCCCACCAACATAAATTGTTCCCTGCATTTTTGATGTGTGCTATTCTCACTGGTGTTAGCTGGTATTTCACTGTCTTGATTTAGATTTCCCTCACAAGTAATAATGAGCACTTTTTTTCATGTGCCTGAGGGTCATCCATTGTTCTTCCTCAGAGAGGTCCTTGTGCATTACCACTCTCCATTTTTTTGATGGGGTTTTTGGGTTGTTGTTGTTGTTGTTAAGCTTTATGAGTACTTTATATATCCTGGATATAAATATTTTAACTGATTGCTGAATGTAAATACTTTCTCCAATGCAGTTAGCTGTCTTTTAGTTTTAACTGTTTCTTTTTTTCATGCAGAAACTCTTTAGTTCCATTTGTTTATTTCTTATTCTGCTGCCTTTGCCAGTGGCACTGCATCATTGAAGTCAGATCTTGAGCCTTCTGCCTGTATTTCCCTAAGTGTGCTTTATAGATTCTGATCTGATCTCAAGGTCTTTGATTCGTTTTGAATTGATTTTTATGTTAGACGTGAGATATGGATTCAGCTTTAATTTTTCACATGTAGTTATCCAGTTTTTCCAGGACCATTTTGTTAAAAAACACTATCTTTATTCCATTTCATGCTCTAAGGTCCTTTATCAAAAATTAGTTGACCGCATTTGTAAAGATTTGTCCTTGGATATTCTATCCTGATTTGTTGGTCAGAGAGTCTATCTTTATTCTGATACCATGCTGCTTTAATCTCTTTAGCTTTATAATGTAGTTTGAAATTAGTGATGAAATACCTGTATTGTGAGAATTTAATCATATGATTCCTTTAGCAAGCATCAAAATCCCTAGAAGGTGAAAATTATTTGGCAAATGTTAGTTACTACTTAGCCCACTATTATCATTGTTATTGATGTTAATAGTGTTAAAATTCTACAAAAACAGTAGTAAGGGAAATAGCAAAAAGAATGATGGGGACTAGAAAAGATCGCTGAACTAGGATACTAACTGCATTTGCAATAACTTAGCAATAATTTTCCAAGTACTTTTGTTTCATTGTTGAATATTTGTTATGCTAGGCAACATACCACCTTCATCAGACTCCAGTTACTAAGCCAGACATGGTCCCTCTTGATTTGTATATCAGTTTATAATCATACAGCAGGCAACACAACTTAGCTGGTAAGAAAACTGAAAACTGAGAAAGTTGAAATATAAATATAGACAATAAAACCAAATATCATTCATCAATTATTTATTAAGAGACTTTTATGTGCTAAGTGCTTTGTTAGGCACTGGGTGATAAAGAATCTCTAGTTAAAATGCTTATTTCCAGGAGCTGGAGCAATAGTCCAGTGGCTACTTGCCTTCCACACTGCCAACCCCGACACCTCTGAAAATCCTCCAGCCCTGCCAGGAATGATCCCCAAGTACAGAGCCAAGAGGAAGCCCTGAAAACCAGATGTGACCCACAAAAGTAGTAATAAATAAATAAAATTCTTTTATTTTTTATAGTGTGTTTTATGAATGAGATATTTGAACAGCATCAACATGTAAAAGCAAATCAGACGAGGGGATGGGGAAGAGGCAAAAGTATAGTACAACAAATAAGCTACTTGCCTTGCATGTGGCCAACCCAGATTCAATCCCCGCATCCCATATGATTCTCCTAGAACCTCCAGGAGTAATTCCTGAATCAGAACCAGGAGTAACCCCTGAGCATTGCTGGATGTGACCCAAAAAGCAAAAAAAGGGAAAAGTCGATGTGGAAAGTTCAGGTACACTTGTAAGAAGGGCTGTCTGGGTCATCTCCCCAAGCAGATAATCCTTGAGGAAAGGCAGAAAGGATGGAGAAGCTTTAAGTAATGACATATTTGACAAGAGTACGGCTAGGACCTTCCCAAGATCTTGGATCTGTTCAGAAGTTTCATCACAGCCTCCTTCACCTCCTTATTCCTCAGGCTGTAGATAAGGGGGGTTCAGCATGGGTGTCACCACTGTGTAGAGCACTGACACCACCCGGTACTCCCTCGGACGACTGGCGGGAGTTATCTCGCAGGTACATGAAGATGAGGGTCCCAAAGAAGAGAGCCACGGCAGTGAGGTGGGGGCGCGAGGTGGAGAAGGTCTTGGCCCGGCCCCCTGCAGAGCTAATCCGCAGGATGGCCACGACGATGAACAGGTAGGACACCAAGATCACCACGATACACGCAGGCATGACAAAAAGAGCAAACACAACAATCACCACCTCCTGGGTGTAGCTGTCCCCACAGGTGAGTTTCAGCAGGGGCGGAAGGTCACAGAATATGAAGTTGATCTCGTTGTGGCCACAAAAGGTGAGGGTAAAAGCAGTGACGGTTCCGCACGAACGCACTGGAGAACCCAGCCACGTAGGCGCCCATCACCAAGCCCATGCGAGCCTTCTCGGTCATGATGGTGACGTAGAGCAGGGGCTGACACACGGCCACGTAGCGGTCATAGGCCATGATAGCCAGGAGGTAGCAGTCGATGGATGCCAAGAAGGTGAAGAGGAAGAACTGCGCGGCACAGCGGGCCAGAGAGATGAGCGCACCGTGTTGCAGCAGCACGGCCAGCATCTGAGGGACGATGACCGAGGAGTAGCAGATGTCCACGAAGGAGAGGTGGCTCAGGAAGAAGTACATGGGCGTGTGCAGCCGGCGGTCTTTATGGATCAGGAGGAGCATGGCCGCGTTGCCCAGCAGAGTGATGATGTAGAAACTCAGGAAGACCAGGAAGAGGAGGAGCCCCCACTGGGAGTGCTCGGTAAAAGCCGATCAGGAAGAATTCGGCCACCGTGGTGTAGTTCTTCCGAGCCATTCATTAGGTGGATGCCTCACCTGGGTAGGATGGAGACAAAAGAGCCAGTTGAAGGGGCCCAGAGCAATAGCACAGCTGGTAGAATGTTTGCCTTGCACAGGGAGGACCTGGGTTTGGTCCCTTGGCATCCCATATGGTCCCCTGAGTACCGCCAGGAATAATTCCTGAGGGCAGAGCCAGGAGTAACCCCTGAGCATCGCTGAGTGTGGCGTCCAAAGAAAAGCAAACAAAGAGCTAGCAAAAGACCCAGCTGGGACCCCTGAAACAAGAAGGATAGAATCAAAAAATGTTATGTTAAATGAAGTAAGCCAGGGGCGGGAGCGATAGTCCAGCAGGTAGGGCGTTTGCCTTGCATGCACCCGCCCATGCCGCCCGGGTTCGGTCCCTGGCATCCCATATGGTCCCCGAGCACCGCCAGGAGTAATTCCTGAGTGCAGAGCCAGGAGAAACCCCTGAGCATTGCCGGTTGTGACCCAAAAAAGCAAAAAAAAAAAAAAAAAAAGTAAGCCAGAAGAAGGATGAACACAGGATGACCTCACTTATATGGGGTACTTAGAATAACTGGATAAGCACTTACTGGCCATTACTGATTTATTTTCTGATCATTCTATTTGCCAGTTCTTAAAGTCCTATTGAAATAGGCATTATAAGTAATTTTGGACTTGAAACAACTGTATAATGATCAACTTAGTATATCACAGTGCTTTTAATAAACATCAATTTAAAAAAAATGACTGGGTAAGGGAATGCAATGTTTAAAAAGGGATGTCTAGATTACCTTTGGCCCCGAGGACAGGGAGGAGGAAGAAAGAAAGAGAGAGCAGAGGTGGAGAGAAGAGATGATGGGAAGCAGCAGGCCCGAGTCGAGGGGATGCAGATACATCAGGGGTATTGAGGAGTCGTGAGAGCTAAATAGCTAAACCACAGAATCACAACGCAGAATCATGACAACCAAATTTTAACAACTTTAAAAGGTTCCTGCCAAGATGGTAAGTTAAGGGAGATGGGGTAGGAAGGGACCCTGAGAATGCTGATGGAGAGAGATTGACGCTGGTGGTGATGAACAGTGAGTGTCTAAAACTCAATGATGAGTAACTTTGTAAATCATGTGCTTTAGTCAATTGGTTTTTTGCTTTTTGGGTCACACTCAGCAATACTCAGGGATTACTCCTGGCTCTTAACTCAGGAATTACTCCTGGTGGTACTCGGGGGACCATATGGGATGCTGGGGTCCAAGCCAGGTCAGCCACGTGCCCTCTCTGCTGTGCTATTGTTCCAGCCACAAATAAAAAAAAAAATTTTTTTTTTTTTGCTTTTTTGGGTCACACCTGGCGATGCTCAGGGGTTTCTCCTGGCTCTGCACTCAGGAATCACTCCTGGCGGTGCTGGGGACCATATGGGATGCCGGGGATCGAACCTGGGCCAGCACAGGCCGGTTATGCAAAGGCAAACACCCTACAGCTGGGCTGTCGCTCCGGCCCCAAATCAAAAATTTTTTTAAAGTCACTTGCAATAGTCAAGTTGTCAGTTTGGTGTCTGACAGGTAAATTTTATAACCAAACATGAATTAAGATACTCTTTATTTTATTATGATATCAGATTTTTAAAAAGGGACTAACGTGTGTATGAAACTAAGAAGGACAAGTTATTCTCTAATTTAAAAATCAGGACTTGAATTTACCACTCTGTCCCCAATTAGCTGTTTGATCTTATTCAAGGCACTTAACTTCTCCAAATCTCAATTTCCTCTTCTGTCACATAAGAATCATAATATCTGCCCTGTTTATGAGATAAGGCTAATTCATAGAGCAAAACAGAAGGACGCATGCACTGGAATCAAAGCAATCCATGATAGATTGTGACTATTTACTTTTTTTAATAATTGTTTTAAGGAAGGAAAATTTATAGTCTATGAGCAAAAGACCATGATCCAATAAAACAATCCATTGGCAGTCAGCAATGGTCTCTGCTTGCAGGAATATTTCTATTCTCAATCCAACAACGTGCTTCTTAATAAGCGGCTGTTATCCTAATTAGAGCTGACTGGCTTGTCAAGAGTTTTGTTTGCGTTTTTGTTTTTTCTAAGGACTAGTATCAACCTTGGAATCAGAAGAATAAACATAAGCCCCTTTTAGCACCTAACAAGGCTCCAAAGTCATTATTTGGTTGTTCTCACAATCCCTAATAAAAGCAGTTGTTAGGAAATAAACATACATTTGAAAGCAGAGATAGTTCTGCTGTCTAGTATTGTCAAAGTGCTGTAGGGAGAATCTGGGTTGATGGAAATGGAATCCTTTAACAGAGTTCTAGAACAGGCTGAACAGGGGGCTTGGGTCACGTTATCACTTAATGCACCAGCATCCGACCAATCCTGAGCTAACCCATTAGGAACATTAGAACAGAAATTAAATCCGGAAGCCAGAGCTGAGCATGAACTATCCTTACCTGAATTCCACATCCCAGTGCCTTCCTCTTCGGTTTAGTGTTTTCTCTGCCAATCCATTGGAGACCAACTGGAGTTTCAGTTCATCTAAACTAGATGCCTAAGCCTGCAAAAATCAAGATACAGTCTTGGTTCCCTTTCAATTCACAATAATGCAGTATAAGTCCAAGAACACAGCAATGTGTTTGAGATGACTTTTCTCCCAAAACCTCTATGTCTCACTTTATAGAGTCCTTAGCTTTCTTCTCATCCTTAGTAAACTCATACATCCCTGGCCTAGAGATTCCCAAACCTTTTTAAGATGCAGTGCAACATAACAGGACTAGTTTCTCTCTCTCTTTTCTCTCTCTCTCCCTCTCCTCTTCTCTTTCCCTCTCTTTCTCTTCCTCCTCCTCCATATGAGCCTCTAGCTCTTGCTAGTGGTGTCTTGTACTTACTAACCCAGCATCATACCCTAATTGGTTCCTGAGGTGAGTCCCCAGAGAAAGGCAATTCATTATGCGACTTCCTAACAAGGCATCTAATATATTTTAATATTTTACTTCTGTTTCAAATTCCGCAAAGCTCCAGTTGGCATCCTGCCATCTCTTAGCAGGGTCTGATGAGGCTGGTACCTACATCAGCTTCATTTCTGTATTGTGCCAAAAGGACAGTATTTTTCAAAGTATCTGATGCCATCAATGGAAATTTGGTCAGATTTTTCATGATACTTCCCTATCTGACAATACTGAAGCAAGGGTGCAATGAGAATTTCTCTAATTTATCTTGTTTTCATGTGGTAGAAATTCATTCTTTGGGGAATAGAATGGGACCTTTGGGGAATCTGATCCCCAAAGAAAGTTGCTTTTGCAAGAACCAACTTTTGCTTTCCATCACCAAAACATGCAGTAACTGGTGACTCTGAAGGTTCACCACTGTCCAGAGTAGAGAATGTTAGTGCATGAGGTGAAATGTGGTGGAGGTAAGTGTGAATAGCTTGTGAACAGACATTTGCCAGACAATGGAACAAATTCTTTATCACGACTGCAATCTCCTCCAGAGCTCTGACTCTCAAACTTCAGTGGGCATAGACTGAAATTTATTCATAGTCCCACCTCTCACTTGACAAGAAATTCTGATTAGGAGCATCATCCAAGAAACATAGGCATCTGTATTATTAATAACTTCTCCCTGGGGAGGGTAAAATATAGCAACTCTTCAAAGATTCTATGTAGAGACAACACTGCCCTGGGAAGTATTCTCAGGAGTTTCAAGCTTGTGAACCCTCTGTACACATGCCATAAATAAAAAAGAAAAGAATTTTTAAAATGCATTCTTAGAGAATATGATTTCCCCAAACTCCTACTAGCTGTTTGCTTCCTCACAGCAGATTCAAGATTGTTAGGGTGGGTTTGATGTCTCTCTGTCTCTCTGTCTCATACATATTTTTTTTTTAAAAATCCAACAATAGGGTCAATGCAATAACACAGGGGAATAGGGCATTTGCTTTGCACATGGCTGACCTGGATTTGATCCCCATCACCCCATCTGCTCCCCTGAGCCCACCAGGAGTAATCCCTTAGTTCAGAACCTGGAGTGTGTCCTGAGCACTTCCAAGTATGACCCAAAAATCCAAATGAAACAAAAAATAGAAAAAGACATGCATCTTTTATGGTGGAAGAGCAAAATTCGAATAAGGTCAGTGCTATGTTGCCTATTCAGAAAAGCATATCAGTCTATTTATGGATCACAGAGATCCTTTAAGAAACCACGCTGACTTTCTTTAACAGACCATTGCACAAAACATTTGACCACAGAGCCTTGCTTTGATTGAAAGCAGATTAGCTTCTTACAGAACAAGACTGCTCAGGAAGAATGCTCCTTAGGCAGTCAGCTCTCAAACAGTTCTGCAGTTGACCGAACGCCAACTGTCAGAGTGGTGAGCATTCCAAGAACAGCCATCTCCTGATGACTCATCTGAGGATTTGGCTCCTTTGAGTCTGTCAGACTGGCTGCCCCTGGAGCAATTGTCTCCATTGGAGAAGAAATTGGGAAAGGGCCGGGTATATCCTTCCAAGAAACCATCTTGCTCTTTAAGAGGGGCGACCCCTTCATGTAATTAGTGAAAGCAATGATTGAGCTCCTGAGACCTGGTTCATAAACAATATAGCCTCACCCCACTCAGCGCCCCAGGTAAAATAAGCTAGAGAGGCCATCAGGATCCTACTCTCAATAAGTGGGGATAGAATTGAAAACCATTATCAGGTCATTATTAAAATGATTCAGTCACTTGAGATCAGTTTCAGACAGGAAGCAGAATGACTTCAAAGGTAATAGATCCAAATTTCACCCACTGTGACAACTTGGGCTTCTAAAACTAAAGTTAAAGTTGAGTGGTTTGTTTCTGAGACCAATTTTTCTTTCCTGATTCAGGGCATGGTAATAAGGAAGACAATGTTGAAAGGGAAATTCAATCTGATAACAGTGGCAAGAACTATTTAAACTGTTCAAACAATGCCAATCCACCCTTATAAGATGATAAGAGATATAGATGATCAGTGGATGGAGAGAGCAAGGGAGAGAAGAGAGAAAGAGAGAGGTATTAGCTCATTTAGTCTACACAACACGCCTATGAGTTCTGGTACTATTTTGGTATACTATTTAATATTTTGGTCCTTATTTGGTAGTATTTAATATGCCAATTTTAAAGAGAGGAGAAAAATTTAATTGCAGATTTTAAATGAGCTACCCCAAATCCCAGAAAAAAGGACGGATCTTGGATTTGAATCACTCCTGGTGAATGCCTGACTCCTGAATGCATACTCTTAACTCCTAAATTCTTCTATAGTGAAAAGCCTCAACATAAAATCCTTGAAATCCAGGTCTGGAGAAAGTTGGGGAGTTCTTCCTTCTCATCTGTATTTTCTTTCTTGTCTGTTAGAGAGGGTCCAGTCTTAGAGATAGATCTAAGTTTCAGAGCAAGCAGATTGTAGTAGAAATCTCTTTGAGTACTTAGGGCTTTGTTCCCTCTAAGATGTATTACCACACCTGGGGGAAGGCATAGACTAAGCGCTCTTCTTAACCCATATGGTTTCACTTTTCTAAACATAAATGGATTGCAAAATCTGTCACAATCTGACTATATTGGGATAAAAAAAACACAGAATCATAGCCAGAGAGAGATGACAGTAGAGAGACACTTGCCTTGCACGCATCAATCCCAGGTTCACTCCCCAGTACCACACATGATCCTTCAAGCACTGCCATGGCTAATCCCTGAGCACAGAGCCAAGAGTGAGCCCTGAGCACCGACAGGTGTAGCCAAAAAAAAGAAGAAAAAAGAGAGGATACAGAGTCTCCAGAAACTACCAAAGAGAGACTGTAATTCCCTTAAGTCTTTTCCTAGACCTATCTCATGGTAATGAAGTTCTCCCTAATAAACTCCCTGGAGGAAAGTAGGCTGACCTTGAGATGATGGGCAAGGACGCTAGTGAGAATGAGGCAGGGACTGGCAGTAGAGGGGTAAGGCATAAAACTCACCATCCCCTTATGGACTGGACATCTAAGACTGTCTCTCCAGAAGACAGTTTGTATTTTGTAGCCACACTCAGAAGCTCCCAGGAGAAAAATTTTCTGCCTAAAATTTCCTAAGCATATACTTCATAAATATATGCTTATATATTAAGTATAAGTTTAGGCTAAGCATATATTTATAAAATATATTTTATAAATATATTTATAAAATATATATTTATAAAATATATTCTTAGAGAGTCTACTACCAAGAGTATCCTACCCACACAGCAGAGCCTGGCAAGTTACCTGTGTCATATTTGATATGCAAAAAAAAACCAGTAACAATTATAGACCTCATTCCCATGACCTGAACAAATGGTTATAGGGTCTTTGTGTTCCTGGAGTGAGCAGATGTCCTTGAGCTACTCTAGCATGTGACAGGACACATGGAGATGTTACTGGTGCCCACTCAAGCAAACTGATGAACAACAGGAAGACAGTGATAGTGATACAGTGATATTTTCTAAATACTTCTCATGACTATGGATTTTCTATCAAAATAGAACTTTTAAAATTAAAATAACTCATCATAGTTTATTTTATTTGGAGTTAGTTTAATAGAAGTCATAGCAAAAGTTAAAGAAATATTAATACCTATGTGCAGCCAGATGATCTTCATATTACCAACTGTTCTTCCAATTTCACTCTCTTTCCTTCAATGTGTAAGTGGAAAATACTTTGTAAGCTTCCTTGATCATGCTCTATAGAGTAAAATTATATATAATTATATATAATATGTTATTTTACATATATTATATATAAATATATATGAGAGAGAGAGAGAGAGAGAGAGAGAGAGAGAGAGAGAGAGAGACAGTCCCGTACTGGGAGAGCCCCCTAGGCCTCTAGTTCCTAGAGTCTATTCAGTTAGCCCTTCCTTCTTAAATAGAGTCTTTGGCTGTCTGCTTATAATTAAACCAGAAATAGACATTTAATTGTCTCCATGTGCTAACCCCTTCTCAGTTGTCACTCAGCTCGTGATGTTCTCCCTACTTCATGGCAGGTTCTAAGAAGGCAAATAATTCTTGTTTACACAGATCAGTTCTAAAAATAAATAAATAATGCCTTGTTCAATAAAGAGGCAATTCTTTATTACTAATCCTGGCTTTCTCTCTCCTCCGCTTTTCCCACCAGTCATAACACAAGTGGCCCAGAAACTATTATTAACTACCACCCCCTCTACGGAACTCTACATTCTTACCCTGGGTTTTGATACCCTGACTAAGCATTCTAAAAGGCTCAAATATTTCTTATGAAAATGATGATATGTATTTGAATGCATCCTTTCTTCTAGAATAAATTTAAAGTCTCTTTGAAGTATTAAATATATAATTTCATTTCCTTTAAGTGCTCTTAAGTTGAATGTCCTTTGGCCAGCCTTACCCTATATCTCCTACCCTTCAACTGTCTGTTCTTTCTGATTGAAAATCCTGTCACTGGAATTCCAGATAAGATGCAACCATTTTTTGTTGACTGAGCCTGGAGTCATCCTCTGTTTATAAGCTACTATGAGGAGAGTTCTTTTTTTCTCCCTCTCTACTATGACTGTTTGTATTATTTATATACCTGGGATCTTGATATTTAGTAATCCAAGAAACAGGGGTGGGGGGGAATGAGTTCCAGGAAAAGGATCTAAGAAAAAAAAAACTGAAAATGATGAGATGGTAGGATATGTTCCTCCCAGTGCCTGAGTCTGATTGAGCTATTTACAGAGAGAGAAAAATCAACAGACTGTGGGAGACTGTTTATGCAGGCTGAGCTATTGCGGAGCTCAGAGATCTAGGGCAGGCCAGGATTCCCTCCCTTCCCGCCTTGCTGTGAATGTGGCATTGCTGCACATCCCAAGGTCAAAAGCACTAAGAACATAGAGAACTGATAGCTATGATCCCAACTCTGCAGATGCTATTATGGGCAACAAGGATGGCACAAATCCCCAGATGAATTCGGAAGGAATGATGAGGGGACAGAAGGAATGGGAGGGCACTGAAACAGGGAAAGGGGAGAAGAAAAGAATAGGACCTATTTCCGATGAGAGCCATACATGCTAGATATTATGGGAATTTTAAAAAATCCATGTATTTATTTTTTGGAATAACTACAAGAGTCTGAAGAATACTTGGAGCAGGGGCAACTTTCTCAGCTGGATCATCAAACAACTACCTAATTAAATCATTTTTAAAATGTGCTCTAAATATTAAGTCTTACTGACATGATTCTGAAACATATAGCAGAAAAGATTCATTTTCTACAACGTATAAAAATGCATCAGAAAATTAAGTGGAAAGATGGATGAATTTGTGGATAGATAAATTGATAGATATCTGTAAGTTTTGTGTGAGTTCACAATATAAATAGTCTTGTAAAAAGTTGCAAACTTGTTCTACTGCTCAGTCTTTTGAGGTACACCACAGCCGGATGACAAAGGATTTCACCTTAGAACTCTTCGCCACTTGTACTAGGACTTGGATATCTTACTTTCATCTAGTCTCAGGACGTCAGTTCCTCTTCTTCCTTTCTTTCCCTGAAAAGTTTTTTTTTTATTTATATAATAGTTTCAGGTATGATGGAAAAGCATTTGACTATATCGAGGTATTTCCTTCAGTTCCCCTTTTATGGAGGGCTTTTATCATGAACAGGTGTTGGATCTTGTCAAATGTTTTTTTTCTGCTTCTATTGGTATGATCATATGGTTTTTATTTTCTCTTATTGATATCATGGCAGAGCCTGGCAAGCTACCCGTGTCGTATTTGATATGCCAAATACCAGTAACAATTATAGACCTCATTCCCATGACCTGATGGAATGGTTTGAGGCTCTTTATGTTCCTGGAGCAAGCAGATGCCCTTGGGCTACACTTGCTTGTGACAGGATATATGGAGATGTTACTGGTCCCCGCTCAAGCAAATTGATGATGAACGGGAAGACAGTGATACAGTGAAGCTGTTCAAGGCATATTCATTTAGACCTTGTGAGTGCTGTGGATAAATAGAAATAACTCTTGGATTTCCAAGACCAGAGAAGGTTAAGGCAACTTGTTTCTGTTAAGGATTTTCTTCAGGGCCTCCTTCACTTCTTTGTTCCTCAGGCTGTAAATAAGGGGGTTCAACATGGGGATCACGGTTGTGTAGAACACAGACACCACCCGATCCTTCTGTGAGGACTGGCCAGAGTTATCTCTCAGGTACATGAAGATGAGGGTGCCGAAAAAGAGAGACACAGCAGTGATGTGTGAAGCACAGGTGGAGAAAGTCTTGGCTCTCCCTCCAGCTGATGGAATCCTCAAAATGGCCGCAATGATGAAGAGGTAAGACACCAGGATCACCACCAAGCAGGCAGGGATGACGAAAATGGCAAACACAATGATTACCATTTCCTGAGTATAACTGTCCCCACAGGTCAGTTTTAACAGAGGAGGGAGGTCACAGAAAATGAAGTCAATCTCATTGGCTCCACAAAAAGAGAGTGAGAAAGCTGAGACCGTCCGCACTAAGGCACTGAAGAAACCAGCTGTGTATGCACCCACCACAAAACCCAAACGGGCCTTCTGTGTAATGATGGTGACGTAGAGCAGGGGTTGGCACACAGCCACATAGCGGTCATAGGCCATGAGGGCCAGCAGGTAGCAGTCAATGGAGCCGAAGAAGGTGAAGAGGAAGAACTGAGCAGCGCAACGTGTGTAGGACAAAATGGCCCCGTGCTCCAACAACACAGCCATCATCTGAGGCACAGTGACAGAAGAGTAGCAGATGTCCATGAAAGACAGGTGACTCAGAAAGAAGTACATGGGGGGTCTGGAGCCGGCGGTCTGTGCGGATCAAGGAGATCATGCCCAGGTTCCCCACCAAGGTAATGAGATAGATAAATAGAAACATAAGGAAGAGAGGGAGTGCCCATTCGGGATAATCAACAAACGCGACAAGGAGGAATTCAGTCACCGAAGTGAGGTTCTTCTTGGCCATGAATCCAGTGACTCCTGAGAGGGCTGGGATGAGAAACAAGAAGCTCTAGGTAGATTTAACTGCTTACATGCATCAAATACCAGTTAATGGCTCACATCTTCCAGGTGCCCTGTCAAACCTCAAAGATGACTGGCCTTAGCACCTACCTTGATGGAGTTGTGGCAGGATGGTCTCACTGTGTCAAGAAAAGTGAGACAGTTCAAGTGTTTCAGAATTTGAGTGGGTGTTCTCCCACCTTTCCTGCTGACTGGCTGCCTGAGTTCCAACCTACCATGAGGATATCCATTTCGAGATTCAATCCCTATTTTTTTCACCTTCATACCTCATCAGTTACTGCAAACCTTTTATATCTCCTTCCCCAATCAAAACAGCAGTTAAATAGCGCATAGCTCTCCCTGCCTTCACATTTCTAATTCTCACTAATTCTTACTCCGAAGCAAGTAATTTTCATTACTTTGATTTAATTACCTCTCATTTCCCTGTTTAAAAATGTAGTCATGGCACTCCGTGGAGGATAGGATATTACTCAGGCAACTTGGCCGAGAACGACTTCCCTGGGCTCTCGCCTGCTTCCTCATGTCCCTCTCTCACCTCTCACTGCTCACACCTACTGCCATGACCCACCCTCTATTCACACTGGCTTCCCTCATCCTGCCATGTCACATCTCTCTGCTTTCTGCAAGTCATTTTGTCAAGACACACTAACTCATCCACCCTTTCTTCCTTTCTCCTAAAGATCTTCAAACCTCAGCTTGAACCACGCTTCCCTCCAAAGTCTCTCTGGAGGGTTGGAACAACAGGACAGTGGGTAGGGTGTTGGCCTTGCACTCGGCTAAGCTAGGTTCAATTCCTGGCATCTCACAAGGTCCTTTAGTGCACCGCCAGGAATAATTCCTGTGTGTAGAGCCATCAGAGACCCCATAAGCATTGCTGGGTGTGACCCTCTGGAAGCAAATAAAAAGTCTCTGGAGTTTGTTTTCTCTGGTCAGAGTATGTGCTCATGAAGTTCAGCACACTGAAAGGGTTTAATACATTTTTGTGGCATAAAGTTTCCAAAGGACATATGAGGAACATGTTTAAAAACAAGCAATGCCTGAAAGCTAAGATCTCACTAGAATTAGTTAACACTCATAAGCTGTCCTTGGATAAACCCTCCCATTCTCCACCTATCAGAGGGCTTACAATAGAGTCATCTTCATTAGAGCCTCCTCGTTTGCCAGAAATCGATTTCAAAAGAACAAATATCATCTTTTATAATGGAAAACACCTAGATAAATACCAGCCCAAGCAATTTAGATGTTAATTCATTCAAACTCCACAAGCACTTTATAAGTTTTACTTTGCTCTTCCCATTTTACAGATGAGAAAACTGAGACAGAAAAAAAACTAAGTGATAGGCCCAAGACTGCATAGCTGCTAGATGGTAGAACTCTCATTACTAACCAAACTGAACCCAGAAGCACTGTCCTTCCTATAGCATGATTTTACAGGCATCACACACCTCCTGTGCCAGCCCAGCAGAGTAGGAAATGACTTCATTTCGGAAGACAAGCGTGAATCAGCATTGCCGTCTCATTCCTGGCCAAGGGCTGATGGAAACTTTTGTGCTAATGGGTACAAAGCCATTTGGCAGAGTCGCCGTGCAACCAGGTGGAGAAGATATTTGATCAACATTACACAATTAGGATTTGGAAGCTGAGCCAGTATTGGGCATACTGAGAGAAAGAAAGGGTAACGGAAAGAAATTGTATCTTAGGTTCTGAACTCAGCATGAATCAAGAAGAATGAATCCATCTTCTCACCTGAATTCCACTTCCGTTTGCCTAACCTTGGAAATGCTCCTTGCCGGTTTGCTGTTATTTTCTTTGTTTCTATAAGGTCACTTTTATTTTCTTCCACTGCTTAGAGAAGCCCCCATGGGGTATCTGGAGATATCACGCTGGGAAGCAGGAGATGTGGGCGGTTCTCCTCCTCTCACCCCTGCCCAGCCATGATGCTGGACAAGTTATTTAATCTCTCAAAGTCTCAGTGTTATCCCTCTCATCATACTCTCACTCATAAAAAAGCTAGAAAAATGTACCCAAAAAATGAACTAACGTGGAGACAACAAAGTCATTTTTGTCCAAAGGTCATCCTTTGTGCTGACTCATGCCTCAAGCCCCCTTGACAGCTCTGATCTGTACGGAACTTTCTTTTCTCTCTCTTCTCTCTTCTCGTCATCATTCTATTTCCAAGGTCTGCTGAATATGGTTGAGGTACCTTCCTCGCCCTGCCTTTTATCAACTCCCGTTAGGAGAGCAGACGCTGGGGAACAACTTCTTCCTAAGGGCTCCGGAGCTAGTGCAAATCCCTACTGCAGAAGACAGTATTAGATGCCAGGAAAGCACAAAGCTCCCCCAACGAGTGGCAAAAGTGGTCTCGGAGGAAAAGCAATTATTGTTCTTGTGGATTTGGCACCTGATCCCAGTCCCAGCTCCCAAAGCCCAACCACATACCCGCTTATGGGTCTGAAAGTCGTGAGTCCCAGTTCTGTGTGGTCCCTTGAGGAATAAGATGTCCCTGACTCTATATTGTCTTCTTGGAAGAATGATAGAAATTGTTCTCCTTTGCTTCCCTCATCCATGTAGACATATCTTGGAAGATCAGAGCCTCATTTTCATCCCCATTATCAGAGAGGACACTCCAGAGAGAGTACACAGGCACTCGACAACACATCTTCCAAGTTTGACCTCCCTGGGACCAGGTGTTCTGCTAAGTAGATTCTCTGCCCCCCCCAACCCCCTCCCCAGCCCCACCTTTGAACATGAACATCTTTGTAATTGTGTATCTCACGGCGGTATAATAAATTTTTTTTAAAAAAGAAAGAAAGTGAAACCAAAGAGAAAACAAAAACCTGGAATGTTGCCCAGAGGATGAATTGGCAGATTCTTCTTGGCATGGCCTTTGCCAAGACTCTGTGTCTTTTAACACTGTAGCATATCTACAGTCCCAAATTCATAGGCATGATGTTAATTCATTGAATTTCAACATGTCTCAATTTAGAAAGGAGGTCAGGAAGAGGAAAGAGCAGAACAACTGTTTTCTTTCACTGTTATAACCAAGGAAAAATGAGACTACACACTTCATTGATTCATCACTGTGCTAAGATTTCTGAATCTTCTGAGAGAGGCAATGAAATAAATCTTTCTAAAAGAGAAACCAAATGTCTGTCTATAAAAAAATATGTACTAAATATGTACTATAATTATCCATCTTGGGGGCCATGGGGAAAGAGGATTAAACTTAATAGTCCATGCATAATTGTGGCCTGGACTCAGTGTGGTAAGGTTATTGATCAATGGGTAGATCAGAGAGGGCTTCCCAGAGGAGTGAACTTTGGTAACCAGCTTGGTAATCAGCGTAGCTGGAGATTATGATAAGGAGAATAACGAGAGAAATCTCAGGGACCAGCCTGAACAACTGCATAGAGGCAAGGGGGCCCAAGGA
This sequence comes from Cryptotis parvus, assembly GCA_021461705.1. Classification (NCBI taxonomy): domain Eukaryota; kingdom Metazoa; phylum Chordata; class Mammalia; order Eulipotyphla; family Soricidae; genus Cryptotis; species Cryptotis parvus. Next base: position 76,864 of record JAJIBD010008073.1, read on the forward strand.
CACATCCTGAGACAATAGCTAGGACTGACCAGGATCATGCTGAGCAAATCCCAGGCTAGGGGAAAGGTGAGGGTGTCTCTCACCTTAGACACCAAGGTTAGCCTGGCCCAAAACTTACGCTTACACAATAAACAATGCCATGTTGTCAAAAAGCCAGGTCAATGTGCAAAAAGCTCCGTGATGATAAAAATCTCAAACTTTTAAATAAAACAGCACCAGAACTACTGATTTTCCTGTTCTCTCGCCCTCACATCTGACCTAGCAGAGCACTGGTTCTAGGTCATGATTTGAAAAGGAAGGACAAGACCAAGGCTTCCACAAGCCTTTTATTTCTTTAGAGATATTCCATTTCTTTTCTTCTCTACCCTTCACTTAGGAAAAGAAAATATAGAAAGGTCAACTTAATAATATCCAATAGTTTCAGAGTATCGTTAACCGTTTCAAAGCGCTGTCTTCTCTCTTTGTAAGAATCCTCCGGGACTGAGAGAGATAATGGGACTTCTCATTTGTCCTGAGAAGAAAACAGGCCAAGAGAGCAGCCTAAGGTCATAGAGCTCCTTGGTGAATCAACTGAAATTTTTATCTGTCCTGTGATCACCGGCTGCTAAAGGACTATGCCTAGGTCCGATAATCTGAGAGTTTTTTTATGAGCACATACATGTCTTTTTTTTATTTTTTATTATCACCACTATGAGACATACAATTACAAAGGTGTTCATAATTGGTTCTTGGTAATACAGTATTCGAGCACCCATTTCCACCACCAATGTACCCCCCCAGCCCACCCCTAGGCTGCCTCAATAGCAGGTAGCCCCATTTCCTCTCTTTCTCTCTCTGTCTCTCTCTCTGTCTCTGCATCTCTCTTCCTCTTCTTTTTACACATTGGAGCACATACATGTCTTGAACATGTATACACACACACCAGAGCTCACTATGCGAACAGGTAATCCCTCTGGATTGTGTTATATTTTCAAATTTCTGAAAATCACAATGGCTTTTGTTTGTTTGTTTGGGGGCCACACCTGGTCATGCTCAGGAATTACTCTTGGGTCTGCAGTCAAGAACTACTGCTAGCAATGTATGGGGGAACCATATGGGATGCCAAGGATCGAACCTGGGTTGGCAGTGTGCAAGACAGGTGCCCTACCCATTACACTCTCTCTCTTTATCTAGCCCTCACAATGAATTTAAACCATAAAAGTTTTACTTGTTTGTTCAGAAAAATTTGTTGTGAATCAGGTAGTTCTCCACTGTGTGATTTGTCTCTTTTTGGTGGTGGTGTGGGGGGGTGGGGGACTATTTTTACTTCAGGGTTAGCAGGTAAAGCACACCCAGCAGTGATCAGTTGATTCTCCTACCACAGTGCTCATTTGATACTCCTACTACATTGCTCAGGGATCCCTCCCAGCCATGCTTGGGGGATTACTCAGTGTCAGTACTCAAACTCAGTCCTCCTCTCTTTAAAGGATTTCTCAAAAACTTTAATATGATCATTATGATCATACACTTTGTAAATCTTTGAAATAAAGTATATGTTATGCAGCAATTCTTCAAAGTATTTTCCATGGTATAATAGTAAGTCACAACATCAATGATACACAATAAGCATTGATTCTTACACTCAGAGATGTGACATGCTAGGATTTGGCACATTTAGACTAGGCTTCGCTTACTTAATCAAGCTTTACCTGGTACCTGATTTTTTTTTATTTCCTGTTTCTTCATCTGTGAGTCCTCAAACTATGCAGGACATGTTCTCACAATGGTAGAACAATAGGAGGACAAACCCCCACGACCAAAACATTTCAAGTCTTTGCTTAAATTCAACCTACTGAGGTCCATTAACCAAAGAAAGCACATGCTCCATCAAGCTCAACCTTCCAGAGCAGCTGTGCAGTCGCTTCTTTGAATATTGCTTAAACAATAATCTTATCTTCTTTATTGTCCACTGTCACTGTATCACTGTCTTCCCGTTCATCATCGATTTGCTCGAGCAGGCCCCAGTAACATCTCCACATGTCCTGTCTCATGCCAGCAGAGCCCAAGGCATCTGCTTGCTCCAGGAACATAAAGAGCCTCAATCCATTCCGAATGAGGTCTGTAATTGTTACTGGTATTTGGCATATACATCAAATACAACACGGGTAGCTTGCCAGGCTCTGCCATGCAGGTAGCATTAATTCTATATTCTACACCTCCTCGACACATGCAAAATGCTCTCACTACCTTCTCCACATGCTTCAGGGAAAAAAAATGCATTCATTGGAATCAAAGTCTAGAATCTCAGAGTTAAAATGCAGAACTATGAACTAAGAAGATAAATTATCTGCCTGACCCCATGAACACCCAGCAGGTGTTGCCGAATGGGCAGAACAACCACATATATACCCACTAAAAGAGGAAATGATAGCAAGAATATGGTAGTAACTGGCCAAAAGAAAATAGGGGCAGCTATCTGTTTTGCAATCCTGAGGTAAGAAGTAGCCCATATTAGATCATGAATCTGCTTCATAATGAGAAGTGCCCCTCATAACCCAGAGAAAACATCATACTATCAGATACTTTTTATACTTCAAATTAAACTTCAATTTTAAATGCTAGTACATTCTATTTTTAGCCTTTCCCTTTTGATTAGTACTCTATAGCACTTAGACTTTATTCAAAAGAAGACATTTTGCATTGTTGTTAAGAGTATGAATTCTGCGATTTGACTCCAAACTCCATCATTTCCTGTGAATTCTGGGAGTTGATTTCTGACTCCATCATTTTCTGGATGTGCAATCTTGGGGAATCTACATAACCCATAACCTTAGTGCCTTTCAGTTCCCTCATCTATGAATTAGGAATGGAAGAGATCAACATTAAAGTGAAATGTGATAAAGTCAGTCCTCAAAAAAATGTGAGTGATAAAATTAAAAAAAAACTAAAAGGAAAACATTCCTTGAGATTAAAAGAAAATTCAGAATGGTTCATATCCAAGAGCTCTCCAAAATCTGGACATGGGTGTTGAAAATAAGACTTAGACTCAAGGATAAAGTGAATATATTACACACTTCTAAAGAGGAAAATGAAAATTCAACAAAAGTAAAGAGGTGATAAATAGATTCTGATCAAATTTTGCTCCTACTTCATAAATACCAGAAGTCAAAGGAAAAGAAACAGTCTATAAAGATCCAAGAATGTGATTTAAAATCTAAATCCAATTCCATTCAAACTGCCTTTGAAATTTGAATTAATCATAAAAGATCCATTTGCTGACCACAATTTGAAGTACACCAGCATTAACAAAAGTCTAGACAAAAAAGAATATCAATCATGTTTTGACATATTGAAAGATTCTATTGAGTTATACTTTATCTAAAGTTGAGCTACATTACATAAAGTTACTTTAGATAAATGTATAATCCATGATGAAATTTCAAACTAGTTAGAAATAACTGACACTGACAAGTATAAATTAAAATCTGTGTAAATTCCTCTATCAAATGGTGTTTACAATAAAAAAGAAATGATTCCAAATAAATTCTAACACACACAAGTAAAAATAGAAGATAAAAAAATCCAAAGTAGAAACTAATGATATACAAGACAAATTTTTTCATGAGCCAAATAAATAAAACCAGACAACTGCTCTTTGAGATGACTGATAATAAAACTATATCACGAATTTGTTGAATGGAAAAAAGACAAAACATAAAATAAATTCCATTCTGACTGAGTCTTGAGGAAAATAGTTGTTACAGGTAACTTTAAATTACTATAAAGAAGATGTATAGCAGATTGATCAAAAAATTAAATATAGGTATAGCCTGAAACTACATATATCAAATGGACAAATCTCCAAACTTGTTGAACAAATTGCTACCCATTTGAATATTGTGTAGATTCTAGCAATCGGGCAAAGTTCTAATCACTGTATCACTGTCTTCCCATTGTTCATCGATTTGCTTGAGCAGGCACCAGTAATATCTCCATACATCCTGTCACATGCTAGTGTAGCCTCAAGGGCATCTGCTGGTTCCAGGACCATTCCATCAGGTCATGGGAATGAGGTCTATAATTGTTACTGGTATTTGGCATATCAAATATGACACGGGCAGCTTGCCAGGCTCTGCCATGGGGGTGGGATACTCTTGTAATTGCCTCTCATCTCAAGCATTTATTAATGAACCAGATGGCCACTTTGCGGCCACATGAGTCAGGCTTATGATCAGCTTTTCTGCTGTGGGCTATTACTTTTTTTTAATTTTCATTTTTATTTGGTGAAGGTTTGGAAGTCACACCTATTGATACTCAGAGGTCATGTGTTAGGGATCGGATGCAGTACCAAGGGATGTAACCTGGGTCAGCCACATGCAAGGCATGTCTTTACCCTCCTACCTCCCCCACTGTCCCTCTAGGACCACTACAGGCTATTATTTACATATAAATAATATATTTATACTTATATACAAGTCTACAGCCATACCACCCTGAACAAGCCCAATCTCATCTATATATAAAGTAAAAATGCATAAATATATACAAAAACATTAACAACATATTTAAGATAATGATACCTGTAATATGAGAAAGAAGTGAAGTGAGAAGTGGGTTCGCAAAGGTTTCAAGAGTATTGTGACCATTAGAGCTTTTAAAATCCTAAACAATCATAGTAAAATGTTAAGAGCTGAAAAAGTGAGATGGGGAGTATATAAGCGTTCATCAGAATATTCTGAGTTTTACAAGGTGATTAAAACATTGCATAATAAACATTATAGGAAAATGTCCTATAAAATTTTATAAAAATAAATTTGAAAGTCTGAATGCCATGCTTGATCAGGAAAAGATAAATTATTAAATTAGTGCAGAAGAAATAGAAAACTAAGTACACCACCAGAGTTGTAAAGAAGCCAAATCCCTGACTGCACCAGCATATGAAAGTTTTTATGCTAATGTTCTTAAACTCTGCAAGAAGCAGGTAATCCTGTGATATTTAAACATTCTAAGTACACAATAGATGTAACACTAACATCAGAATAAACTAGTACACACACACCATAATAAAATGCATTCAAAACTCTCACTTATTCCATTGTAAATTAGTCTGTGGATGAAAAAAATAGAAAGGAAAAGAAAATCCTGGATTTCTTCCAAAGATGCATGTCTATTATTAGAAAACATTAGAATGCCCATATGACTTATCTTATTTTTATATAGTTTTAATATTTATATTTATATATTATTTAATCTATGTTTATATATTATTTAATCTGTTTATATATTATTTATATATTTTTTAATCATGGCAGATGCCCAAAAAAAGTCCTTTGAAAAAAATTTTTGACAAAATTTACACACTGTTTGGCTGGAGAAGGGTCGTAATGCTCAGGGACCTCCGATTTACTCTCAGCCATTTGTGCTAGACAGTTCAAATGCTCAATCCAATGATATGATCAGACCCAGAGCTACTAGGGAGCACCAGGACTATCCTGATGGCGGTGCTCAGGGACCACCAGAGCCATACAGAACAGTAGTGCAGAGCTGAGAGTCATGCTGTTGAGGAGAGAAGGTGGGAATTCGGGAGGGGGCGTGTCCAGGGCTACACCCTACAGTGCTCAGGGGACCGTGCATTGTCAAGAATCCAACTTAGGTTGGGGCCGGAGCGATAGCCCAAGCGGGTAGGGCATTTGCCTTGCACGCGACCAGCCTGTGCTGGCCCGGGTTCGATCCCCGGCATCCCATATGGTTCCCGAGCACCGCCAGGAGAAATTCCTGAGCAAAGAGCCAGGAGTAACCCCTGAGCATCGCTGTGTGACCCAAAAACAAAAAAAAAAAAAAGAATCCAACTTAGGGCACTGAGTAAGCAAGACATGAGCTCTAGAGCTCTGAGCTAGATCTTCCCAGTCCCCAAATTTAGTCTCTTGGCTTGAAGCCAAGTCTAGAAACAGGCATCTTTGTGTTGTTTAAAGACTGTATTCTTACATTCAGCAGTAAACACCGTATCAAATAGGGACTAATATAACCATTTCTATTAGGGCCATGTGTAGAGCAAAGCAGCTGGTCCTCGCAGTAATTATCTAACATTTTCTGGAAGGCACAACTAATGCAACATATTTAAAAATAAATTAAATATTTAAAGGAAAATGAAAATGTTCTAATTTATAGATTATATATCTACGCATTGCCAATGCAGAAAACCAGACAGCCAACTGAAAAACAAGCCCAGCCGGATAAAAATTTTCAGCATATGATAACTAGATGCAAGAAAACCTTTAAAAAATTAATAACTATAAATGAATAAACCATGCTGTCTATGACCAGTGGCAGTTAGCCACATGCAACTCTTAAACATGTGATATGTGACTAGTCAGAATTAAGACAAGGTCTAACAGAAATCATGAATTTTAAGGATTTAATATGGAAAAACCATGTAAATATTTCATTAGTAATGCTCATAATTTTATCTCGAAATGATAGTATTATCAATGTATATTTAAATAAAATATGCTGTGCAGAATTAATTCCCATATTTCATATTCCTTGTGGAACCAGGGGTATCCAAGCAGTTCAGTGTTAAACCCAATGATGTGTCTCTGCTCAGCTTCAGCAGTGTGGGGAGCCCTGACATCTATAGTCAGTGAGGCTGGGGACCCCTACAACTACACCCCAACCAGGGGGTTCTGTTCTGAAGATATATTTTAACCCTATTCTAGCAAAACACTTTCTCTCTCTCTCTCTCTCTCTCTCTCTCTTTCTCTCTCTCTCTCTCTCTCTCTCTCTCTCTCTCTCTCTCTCTCTCTCTCTCTCTCTCCTGAAAGACTTCAGAGAAGTCTTTTTGTTTTTGTTTTTGTGTCACACCCGGCGATGCTCAGAGGTTACTTTACTCCTGGCTCTGCACTCAGGGATTACCCCGGCGGTACTCGGGGACCATATGGGATGCCAGGGATGGAACCCAGGTGGGCCTCTCAAGGCAAACGCCCTCCCCACTGTGCTATTGCTCCTGCCCCAGAGAAGTCTTTTTTAATAGAGAATTTGGGGTAGACTTTTGTCACTTTCCTGTACTGAGTAAACATCCAAATTGCCACATTGAACCTTGGAGCCCCAGGCTGGTGCATAATTTTCCGATGGAGGAATTTTCCTGCAAACGCCTACGCAGAAGCTCTTGGGAGGAGGGAATTTCCCCTAAGGGTCGCCCTCTTGGGTTCCTGGGTGAAAGTACATATTTTAATCTCTCCTTGGCAGCGTTGATCATGTCTGGCCCTTTCAGTCAACAAACACTCATTTACCTCCCAAGAGTCAGCTGAGTGCTGGAAAGGCTGGAAACAGCAGAGAAACAGGCTCACACGGCCCCTGTCCTGTTCAACCGGTTAAGGGCCACTGGGAAAAGGACATTAAACAAGAGACAATAAGTGATCTGTGTGTTCTGAAGAAAGCCAAGAGACTGCCACCAGAGCAGCCTATGGGGGGGTGGGGGAGAACGGGTCAAAGAAAAGCTCAAAAGATCAGCTGACCTGCAGGCCTTGAGTGTAAGGGACTCTATGACCCAATCAGCCCCTGCACAAAATGAATCAGGGGTTGTGGAAGCGCAGATGCTCTGAATGGCTTAAATACAGCTCTTGGAAGAAACAAAGTCTGTCCTCCTACACTCCATAAACATGGAGAATCAAGAACTGTGGTATAGTCATTCACTGGACATTTATTCCAACCAATACTCACTATTTACTAAGCACTAGACACTGCTTTCAGCCACACCACAGAACCGTTTCCAGAGCTCATTTAATAGAGAGGTAACAGAAAGCAAAAGCACAGAAGGAAGATAATAAATTATGCCAGATGGTGTTAAGAGCTGGGCAGGAGAAACAACACAGAGGATATTAGCGAGATTGGAGTCTTCGATGATGGGTTTTGGGTAGCCCTCGGCTGAAGGTAAGGCATGAGCAAAGATTTGAAGAAATGGAGGACGCATGTAACCCGCGCATGTGAAGGACTAGCCTTCGTGAGGGAACAAATGCAGAGTTTTAGCGGGAAACGTGTACAAGGCTGAGCAAGGAGTTCCCAGTCTAGCAGAAGAAACAAACCCAAATCAAAAGAGCTGCTTCATCCTTCGGCAGGATGTTGCAACAGTGTTGTGACTTTTGCATGAAGTTAATGAAGGGATGTTGTGGCAGCGCCCTGGTGTCGTGCTGTCTAGAGAAGGCGCAGGACTGCCGCGGTGACCCTACGCAGCCAGGTGAGAGCTGGAACCATTGTACACAGGAGGAGGAAACATGATTTGGCAGCACTGGGGTGGGCGTGGACAGGGAACCTGATCAGTTTTCTCACCTGAAACCAACTCGCCCTTTCTCTGAACAGCCTCTTCCCCCTGCTTCTTCGTTGTTCTTTCTTTGAACATGACTTTCTGTACATCCATGACTGCAATCTCAGTCTGCGGGTTATAAAAAAAATAAATAAATAGACCACTTATCACTTGTCTTCCCATTGTTGTTCCATTTGCTAGAGGAGGCGCCAGTAACATCTCCATTCATTGGGAATGAGGTCCATTATTGTTACTGCTTTTTGGCATATCGAATACACCACGGGTAGCTTGCCAGGCTCTGCCGTGGCTCTGGGTTCCCTGGGGAGGGGCCAGTCTTTTCTGTGTCAGACCATCAAACATTCAGGGACCACAGGGCAGAGCCCTGGAGGTGTAGACAAGCCTGTCTCCTGCTGACACAGCCAGGCACCACAGTCACACCTGCAACACCTTGAGGGGCACCAAATAAATAAATATTTTTAAAAAAAACACACATTGCAGGGAGTAATTAGATAACCAAGTCATCATCCACGGTCCTTGCACCACCCCCCACCAGTTCCCCCGGACTAGCTGTGTGATCCTGGGTAAGTCTCTTAATATCCCTGAGATTTGAAGTTTTTGTTTGTTTTCATATGCCCTGCCCTTCGCCAAAATAATTTAAGAGTTAGGCTGGAATGATAGAACTGGAGTGATAGTGCAGTGAACAGGGATCTTGCCTTGCAAGGAACTGATCCAGTTTCATTCCTGGTATCCCATATGGCCCTCCAGGTTCGTCAAGATGATCTCTGATCATCTTGGTGCTAAGAGTAAGCCCTGAGGACCACTAGGTGTAGGCCAAAAAAAAAAAAAAAAAAGTGAATTAAGAATAAATTGACTTAGTCACCCAAAGACCAAAAAAAAGACAGAAAGTCTAATTTCATAATTACCTTTCTTCCGCTTTCCCTCTCCATAAATTTCTACATGTGGTTACTATAACCAGGTAGGGTTGAGCTAGGTCCTCTGCCTAAGGGCTCCAGAGTCAACATAAGGCTCTACCAGTATGCTCTGACCCCTACATTCTTTCATCCAATCAATGGTTTACCTGCACCTCTGGGAGACATTAATTCTGATATTGGGAGGGTCTATACAAACGGCGCCTTCAACATGAGAATAGAAAATGTTTCTCTTTCATACCATTTTCTAAAAGCATTTGCCCTCTTGGGCCTGCTGAAGGAGCTTGAATTCTACTTCTGACTTGTCCCATGAGCAGTCACTGGTTCTTCCTCAGTCAAAATAATTTCATGAATCCTCCACTCCAAGCCTCCCCTGGGAAAAAATATATATTTTTTAAAGTACGAGGATTCTCTCCTGCCTGTGCCTTTCACCTGAATATGATATAATGGGAACTTATTCACCTAGAGAGATGAGGCCCATTGTAGCCACCAGCCTTCTCTCCTGGGGCCAGATGCTTGATCAAGTTTCTCCTTTTCATCTTTAACACAAGAATAGCCTTAGAAAATAGGTCAAATTCATTGCCCAGAGAAGTAATTGGCACGATCTACAGATTGGCATTTTCTGTGTTTGCCAGTCTCTGAGGCTGAGAAATTGTGGCAATTATTAGCATCTGATGCACACATATTTTTATGCATCTTAAAATGTCCAGACAATAAAAAGGCAAAGAATAAATCAAGAAGAAATTCCTTTGATAAAGGTGAGACCAAGAAGGGCACAGCAGGGTCAAGTACCTACAAATTTTGTCCTTTGATATTTTTACAGTAGATGGTGCTCTACAGAGCAAGCTTGAAACTTGCACACCTGCATATCTGTGCAAACCCCTTCAATGCACACACCAAGATCACTTGTATCACTTCACTTGTCTTCCCATTGTTCATTGATTTGCTCGAGTGGGCGCCAGTAACATTTCCATTCATTGGGAATGAGGTCCATTATTGTTTCTGCTTTTGTCATATAAAATACACCACGAGTAGCTTGCCAGGCTCTGCCGTGGAGCTGGTTTCATCCCAGGGCGCCCAATGTTTTTCTATGTCAGACCATCAACCATCCAGGACCCACGGGCAGAGCCCCTGGATGTAGACAAGCCTGTCTCCTGTCTGCCACCTGCCAACACCGCTGGGCACTGCAGCCACACCTGCAACACCTTGAGGGGCAGACACACCAAGATGCATACAAATATACATCTATGCATGTTCATATGCAAGGAGGACATGAGTGTTGCACGTGGAACATTGGTGCAATACATACACACACATGCTTGCTGCCTTCAGAAACTTTGTAGTTTATAATTGAAAGGACAAAATATGTAATAAGACATTTTCACTCCAAAATAGAAAATCCAGCGAGTTGATTTCCCAAGAATTGGCAGTTGAGTTTTTTTGACACATAACTCCCAATTCTCCTGACCTTCCTTATTTTTTCCCATAGGAATAATCACCTTCCAAAGTAATTTATTTGTGTGTCCTATATATTGTCGGACTCATCACTGCTATTCTAACTCTGCTCAGGGATGCTCCTGACTTTTATCTCTACCCCCATCCCCCTAGGAGAGAAAAAATATAAGCAAAGAAAATTTGATAGACTCGTATTTTCAAAGTATCTTTGATTTTTTTCAGAGCAATGTTCCATTCATTTTATTTATTTTTTCTCAGGATTCTGTGTAAAACAGAGATTGTGTGACTCTCCACATTCTTCAGGAGTGACAGAAGTAGGGGGGGGGGCAAGGACATCAGGTTACCCAAGGTCATGCATTTAATACCCACTAACCTTATTGAGATGTCATTAGAATTTTTTATAACATATGTGAAGCACTCAAACTACACAACTTGTTATTTTGTTTTTCTTCTATCATTTTTTTTCTGGGGGAAATGTATTAAATTACCTCTTGGTATTACCAGCTGGCACTGTAAATATTTTTCTGACTTCTTTGCCTTTCCTGCTTCCTTGCACTGCCAGAAAATAAAATCTTCACACATTAGTGTCCTAGCTTTTACAAAGACACAGGAAGATCTTTTCTAGCTACCATTAGGGCAGCAAAGTTTAATACAAAATTTCCTCCTATTTCTTGCTCCTGTAACTATTCAACACTATGTATCAATTAACAATATTATTTATAGAGCTAAACTCCAAAATACTTGTATTTTACCAGTCTGATAACAGAGTATTAAATCAGTGGGAATAGATTCCCACTGCCTACCAGGATTTCTTATAGATTCAGGTAAAAATAATAGGTACTAGTTAAAGAGAGTCCACAAAGTGGGAAAGAATATTTACCCAATACCCATCTAATAGGGGTTAACATCCAGGATATATCAGGCTCTGGTAGAACTTTACAAGAAGAAAACATCCAACCTCATCAAAAAAATGGGGAGAAGAAATGAACTGAAACTTTGACAAAGAAGAAATTTGAATAGCCAAAAGCATATGAAAAACTGCTCATCATCACTAATGATCAGGGAGATGCAAATCAAAACAACATGAGGTATCATCTCACACCACAGAGACAGGCACATATTCAAAAAAACAAGAACAACCAGTGCTGGCATAGATGTGGGGAGAAAGGGACTCTCACTCATTGTTGATGGGAATGTCGACTGGTACAGCCTTTCTGGAAAACAATATGGACATTCTTCCAAAAAACTAGAAATTGAGGTCCCATTTGACCCAGCCATTCCACTCCTGGAAATATACTCTGGGAAGCCAAAAACACACAGCAGAAACACCATCTGCACTTCTATGTTCATAGCAGCACTATTCACAATAGCCAGAATCTGGAAACAACCAGAGTGCCCAAGAACATACTACTGGGTAAAGAAACAGTGGTACATCTACACAATGGAATACTATACAGCTGTTAGGAAAAAATGAAGCTATGAAATTTGCCTATAAATGGATGGACTTGGAGAGGATCAGGCTGAGTGAAATTAGCCAGAGTGAAAAGGACAGATATAGAATGACTGCATTTATTTGCGGGATATTAAAAACTAGTATGATACTAATATCCAAGGCCAGGCAAAACATGGATCAGGAGGTCTTGTCAGTGGGTGTAATCTACTGAAAATCTGTGAGAGTCAGAGGTTAGGTGAGACAGAGAAAGGAACATGTACTAATAATTGTTGGAAATGATAATACCAGCCTGGAACTGAGCATGGAATGTAGGCAAAGGGATATACATGATAAACTCTAGATGTATGTACTTCAAGTCCAATGCATAAGAGGAGGAAGAGAGAGAGAGAGAGAGAGAGAGAGAGAGAGAGAAGAAGAAGAAGAAGAAAAGTGCTGCCTTAGAGGCAGGCTGGGGAGAGGGGAGGGAATCAGGGAACATTGGTGGTGGGAAATGGGCACTGGTAGTGGGATGGGTTGTCTAACACTGTATGATTGATACCCAAACAGGAACATCTTTGTAATTGTATATCTCACAGTGGTATAATGAAAAAAAATTTTTTAAAGAATAGGTTCTGTTAAAGATTTTTCAGTTCCACCAAGCTATCCTTAATCTAATAATTTTTAATATGAATCATAATTTCTTCCAATTGTGTTACCCTCAACCAAAGACCACAAAAAGCAGGGAGATAAAGTGATAGTTAAGTGGGTAGGGCTCTTCCGTTGCAGATCCTGGGTTTGATCCCCCAGCTGCCCATCTGTTCCCTTTAAGGCCCACCAGGAGTAATATCTGAACATATTGACAGGAGTAAGCCTGAGCATAGCCAGTCAAAAAAAGCAAACAAAAAAACCACACACACACAAGGAGAACTTATATTCAAATATCCAGATATTTAGTCAAAAAAGAACCCTAATTCCTGGGTCTATGGTCTGAGTCCAGGTGAAAATAGATGATAGATTCCTTCGCCAACACATATTCAGGATGAGTATCCTCGGTCAGGAAAGTGCTTTGCCACCTCGTTTTCTTAAATGCAGCCACATTTTTCTTCTGAAGTGTGAGTTTGCATATTAGTCCTATTACTCCTGATTTTATAAGAGTTAAGACATCTGGGTAAACACACTGGGGAGAAGTAGGGTAATGAAGAAGTGGATTAGAGATACAGTGGTGGAGTCATAGGCACCATGTTGGATTGGAGTGCAGTCACTTATATCAAAATATATACGCTAACATTACTGCAACCATGTTATCTAAACTAATTTTAAAATAATAGCTACTTTTTGAAAAAAAAAATTTGAAAGAGATCAATTACCTAC